>ML110109.1:24992-36637 GCA_003697995.1 Taxidea taxus jeffersonii | reverse complement strand
CCCACTTGTGATCTCTCTCTCTGTTAAATAAATAAATAAAATCTTAAAAAAGAAATAAATACCTCTTTTGGTGGTGGCAATGGTATTTTCAAGTTAAAGATAGCAAACCGTGCTGCATCACCTCATCTCGGGCAGCACCCAGTTATGTGGAGATGGGTATTTGATGCCTCCTCATTTGGTTTGATAAAGGGAATTATGAATTAAGACACTATGGCCAGAAGAAGTTAGAATGTAATTCCTAGGAATTCGCAAAACTCTCCACCCTTGTAGCCCCTGATTTGCACCCTCGGGAGCTCAAACAGAAATTAGTAAAGAAAGACAGAAAATAGTGTTAGGCCAGTTGAGGCAGCTGTCATCTCCAGGGGATAAAACACTGTATTACCTTTCACTGCAGGGCTGTTGTCATTTGGACTGCTTGCCTGTGGTGCTGGCCATGGAGTAGGAGGAGAACTGACACTGCTCTCTGACCAGCCTAATGTTCAAAACCAGAGGTGGTTAGGTCTAGGGAAGAGCAGGCACCCTGTCCCACCAGTTGCTGGGTGCACACATGGTCTCACTCACAGCAGCCTCCAGAGAAAGGGAAAAGGGTAGTGTGACAAGGCCCTTCTACCACGATCCTGGTACCTGGGATGGGTTTTAGGGGATAGTAGGTATGTGTAATCATGCCCAATTCATAAGTATGGAAAATTAGGGAAAATATTGGATTTTGAAAAAAAAATTTTGTGAAATTGCTAGGGTTAAGACATTTTTTTTCTATGTCCATTTTTCTTCTCAAATAACATTATGTCATGGTCACACCAAAGATTATACATAACATTCCAAGGAAATTAAGTGCCTTGCCTTTCTGTCATAAATGGAGAAAGCTTTAAAAAGTGACCACCAGTAAATGTAGCAATATAACTAATAAACTGTGGGTCTTTTCTACTTCATTGTGATCCAGCTCATTTATTTTCTATACAGCTAATTCAAATTGAGACGTTTAGTTAATACACAGAAATAAATGGTAGTCTAGTCCAAATATGTGAGAGGAAAGAAAGCCCCCTTTAACATGATGCTGTACCTTACAGTGGTATTTAGCCTGTGAAACCCAACATTCCCTAACATCCCTGTGCTCTGCCCACCCCTCAAGTGGACATGGCATTTTGCATTCGGCAGTCCTGCTTTTCAGGAGGCAAGCTTCATTTCCCAGGGCCTTTGCTATGTGTGCTAGATGTTTGGGCCTGGCTTACATTTAATTTAGAACTTTACCAAATACTTCTTTGCACGTTGCTTTAATTCTTGGTATGGAAGTTCTATCTTCTCAGTGAGACAAGAAATTATTTCTTTAATGTCCCCCAAAATACCTAATGCAGTATAGGAAAGCTAAGTCCATTCTTGATTCCCACTGTGAAACACAGACCATCAGACGACACACCACTGTTGGGTCCAGCATTGTTAAAACTGTATCCTTTTACTGGGATGCTCTGGTTATAGCAACTTCTTCAGAAAAAGTTTTGTCTCTGCTAAGGCCCTCATGAGATAACATGTTTGGATCTCACAGTTCAGCTGGGGCAGTGAAAGCAATTTCTGGAGCAAGAAAGTCATGGGGTATATGCCAAAATTGACAGAATTTCATGCTATTTATTTCCCCTGCCATTATTCTAAGATGCCTCATAGGGGACTTACCTAGCGAATCTTACTATATTTATTAGTTTGCATTTTTGTGTCACCTCCTAGAGTTGTGAGCCTCCTGAAGGCAGGAATCACATAGTCTTCATCTGTACATCCTTTACTGCACCATCTGGCACATGATGGCTGTTGATTAGGATAGACTCTTGGAGAATATTCTTAAACCATGAGAAGTACACTTATGAAGCATTATTGTAAGAGATGGCAAAACAATGTTTGGCACAGTAGATGCTACAATACTCACTGGCTGAGTTATTGCATTTTGGGCAAGTGGCATGCAAACTTCTCTATGAAGACTAATGACAAAGGAAACAGGAGGCCTGAGCTCTATCTACTGGATCTAAAACAATGTGAACATAGAGAGGGTTTTTAAGAGTATTACTATTCATTGGAAAGGTACTTGAATATGTTATTAACATAATTCATAAACAGTCAAAAGCACCAGATTCTGAAGGAGCTTTCTGGGATATTGGAAATGTTCTAACACTGGACTACAGTGATTATTGCACAATATAAATTTACCAGAAATCTTTGCATCACTCTTTTACAATGGCTGGTTTTTATGGTATGTAAATTACAGTTCAAAAAAGCAGTTTATTTGTAAAACTGACCAGTATTCAATGGAATCCAGGAGTAACATAACTTCTCTAGTTCCTAGATAACAGGCCCATGAGCATTACTTCTCAGCACAAATCACATAAAACAGTGGTAAATGTGGGAAATTAGAGCCGAGGATCCACAGTATGCCAAATAAAGCTGAAAGAGGTAGAATGTAACTGAGTAAATTTTACCCTTTTCTCTACAACCTGTCCCCAACACCAAATGTAGTCAAGACCCATGGAACCTTTCTACCAACCCCTGCAAACCTGGCCTCAACCTCTTACAGCACTGGCTCCTAAAGTGTGGTGCCCACACTAATAGCATGGACACCACCTGTGAGCTGGCTAGAAATGCAAGTTCCCAGGGCCAACTCTGACCCAGTGAATCAGAATTCCTAGGGAGCGAGCCCAGGAAACTGTTTCAACAACCCCCTAGTGACTGCTATGCACGTGCAAGTTTGGGAAGCACTGTCATAGGTGGCCTTCAAGGAGGCTGCAAGAGTCACCATGTCCATCGGGATCGGGTCATCTTGGCTGAGGCCAGAGCCAGACAAAGACAAAGGCCCTCTTAGGAAACAGAGGGGTCGGTCTCAAAAACCCACCTCCTCAGGTCCTGCGGTTTTAAGCTCTTCAGTCCCAGGAAGCTCTCTGAGTTCAAGGAGGCCCACACTTCCAGAGAGAATCTGAACTGACTCAGAGCAAAGCCAAATGACAGGTATAGAAGTCAACCCCTCCCTGATCTCTGGATGCTATTTGATATGGTGGGAACTCAACGAGATAATTCTTCCCACTTCAAAAATATGCACAACATTCATTTTTTAAAATGGTTGCAGAGAGCGTTCAAAAAGCAAGGCAGGTTCAAAGCATTGTATTTTTCGTAGTATAAAATGGAACACATTCCTAAAGTAGGCAGAAATAAATCCACATGTCAAAATGGAGCTTCCCTCACTTTACGTAATGGGCATGTTCCTGAAAGGTTATAAATAAACAAAACGTCTGTAATCAAGCCATATTTTAAAAGTACCAGAAATATAAATCACATTTCAAGTCCATGACTTCAAGGATTATAATGGCATATTCCTTTATAAAGACAATAAATAGCTTCTAATTGGATTCATTTGTTAACTACAGATGATTTAATTACTCACCTAAACACTCATGAACCATACAAGCAACATCTAGAATCTACGGATATGAGGGCTTCTCTACAGCAGAGGACGTGAAGAAAAAGTCTGAAGACATGTCCTCGTTGGGGACTAAGATGATGGGGACAGCATCCCTCAGAATTTTCACAAAGACACAGGAGATCATTATTCCTTTGCCCCATAGTAAGAGGCAGAAACCACAGTGAGTTTGCCAAGTCACATTGCTTCCTCAGAACAGCTATTAAGGGCAAGTCTAACAACGTATGTGCATGACGAGAGAACATGGTATGGCTGGGACACCAGCTAAGAGAAAAAGAAAGAAAAGAAAACACTAAGCTCAGCTGCAATGTCATGCTCACTCATATCACTTTGGGAATTATTTAGGAGAGGGGTGCAATGAGAGTAATTATGGATGGAATGCCAAGCCAGATTTCAAATGTCTTGGCTTCTGTCAGGAAAAAATGCTATTTAAAGAGAACTTAGTGCAGCTAATAGTCCTGTAATTGCCATCAACTGTTCTCTAGTTGGTGTTAGTTGGCTGAGGTGTTTTTTGACATGAAGGTGTGGCTAGAAAGATGTCTCCCCATCTTAGAGTAATTGTGTCAGGAGAGGGTGGTGAAGGGTGAGGGCTGCAGAGCCAGCACAGAGAGCTCTGTGAACAAAATGATGATCCTAGCTCACAGATGCTTTGATATGTCAACTGTGCTACCCATTTGCAGGAAACACATACAAAATGTTATTGGAGCAATCCTGCCCCCCTTTACTTACAAAAGGGAAAATATAAATTGGCCAGAAATAACACTGGCCTGCTAGAGCAGCAAGTGAAGCCAAGAAAACACCATCCAGAGGAGCACTTTACCATGAAGGTAATTTCACTAGCTGGGAGAGCAAAAAGCCTGGGCTGAGTTGATGATCACAGCCTGGGGGCACTGAGGTGGGCTGGGCGGTGAAGGGGAAAGTGGGAACAACACAGTTGTGGTAGCCAAGCACCACCCTGCCATGCACATTTCCCCCTTCTGGCCCCCAGTTTCCACATCTGCAAAGGGTGGATAAAAGTTCTGCCTCATTAGATTGTTGTATGAATAAAATGGGATCTACTAGGTGAAACCAGGGAGCACAGAGGCTAGAGAGCAGGCCACCAATAAATCCAAGCTGAATCTGAAGTTTAGTACAGCTCAGCAGACATAAGGAGCAATCCTCTGAGATTAGTTTAGGATTGCTTTCTTTTCATCTAGTGATTCAGTGTCTATTGTTCTCGCTCTCCCTTCTTGTCCATCCATCCATCCATCCAACCATCATTTTTTTTTTTTTTTAAACATCTATTCTGGGCCCTCAGCCATGCTCTGGAAATACGATGAGCAACACAAACATGGGCCTGGCCCATGACAACCAAAAGCAAGAGACAGAAAATTACACCACTCTTGCAATGATGTGAGAGAAGAGCAATGAGTAAGTACTGGCTGTAAAGGGAATGGAGGCAGAAACACCTAACCTGGACTGCTGGTGGGGGTAGGAGGAGAGGGAGTCAAGGAGGGCTCCCTGGATGAAATGACATTGAAGCTGAGAACCTGAAGAATGAGAACTTAACCAGGGAAAGCAAGCCTCATGGGTGTGAGGTGGGAAACATGCTTTAAGGAGGAGAGAAAGCATGTGCCAGACACATTAAAGTTCAATATGGCTAGAGTCCAGCTTACTGAAATAATACATGGGTCTCTGGCAAAACAAGGTTATTAAGTCATGCTAAGTAAAGGTGTGGGAAGTGTAGGCAGCAATGGGGACTGGGGTCAGGTTCTAAAGGACCTTGTAAGCCAAGCTGAGGAGTTTAGAACTTATGCCGGGACGCCTGGGTGGCTCAGTTGGTTAAGCGGCTGCCTTCGGCTCAGGTCATGATCCCAGCGTCCTGGGATCGAGTCCCACATCAGGCTCCTTGCTCGGCAGGGAGCCTGCTTCTCCCTCTGCCTCTGCCTGCCTCTCTGTCTGCCTGTGCTCGCTCCCGCTCTAACAAATAAATAAAATCTTAAAAAAAAAAAAAAAAGAACTTATGCAAATGGTGGACATAAAATTGCAACAACTTGGCAAGTTGCAAGACCTCTCTGGGATTTCCTGACTTCCTCACCTATAAAATGAGGGTGGAGCAGATAGATGGTCATCAAGCCTCCTTCCGTGGATTAATGGAGGCACTTAAATTCTGTACATATCCAAGACCTGCAGATGCTCTTCTCTAATGCAACAAAACTGTTGGCTCATGCCGAGAGTGCCTACCCCATGTTCAAACTCTAATTGCACCCTGCAGTCTTCTTCTCATCATCTGAGTCCCAGGAATATCAGTTATCTGGAATCAGGTTAAGCCAGGAATGGCAAGAGGTGAGCTTAGTTTGAGGAAAGGTGAATTTGAGATAATGCAAAAAAATAGAAACCCACCCAGATGGTAATAGCACCTAGGCATGGTGTAAAATAAAAGAATAGCCAGAAGGAACACAGAGCTGTATGTTTGTGAGAATGTGGAACAAGACTCCTAACTTTGGTTTGCAGAATCCTAAATTAAAAGATGTCCTGGTGCATTTATTTTGAGCAGATGGTAGTCTTTTCAGTATCAGCGTCTATTTCTAAATTAAATTTGGGGTATTGGTGGAGAATGGAGAAGAATCTCAAATGAGGCTTATCAGCCTTACCTTGTCTCCACCTTGGGCAACCCCTCTGGTCAGCTCTCTTTCTAGTCACTTTAAGAGGCCTCTGGAAGGTACAATTTTCTCATCACTGTATGACACAGGAAACCCCAGCCCTTATCATGCTGGTAATTTCAGAAACTCTTAGAGATCCTACATAAAATCAATTCCTCTTTAAATGTCCAGCCCTACTTGATCCTAAATGTAAGTTGCTTTGTTTTGTTTGCCTAGAACCTGAAGTTGGGGTTGGGGGGGGGAAGAGGAAAATATAATTGTTACGTTACTAAATCTCCCCTTCCATTCTATTCTCCCAGAGCACAGGGGAGGAGAGGGAGGAGAATGGACAAAGAAAGGAGGGAGGGCAGCAGAAGGAAAATGGGGAGATAAAGAAGAGAGGAGATAGAAGAGGTGAAGGAAAAGTGAGGAGGGGAGAAGGGGAGGGAAATGCAGCCTGTGGAAGAGCAGAGGTTGCTGCAGCTGGAGCCTGGGGGGTTCCCCTCAGTTCTCTTGACACTCTGACCTTGAAGATGCAGCTCCACCTGGACCTCACAGAGAACTAGGACAATGGTAGATGAGACTGAGCAGGAATGCACTACAGGGAAGGTGTGGGCGGATGCTAGCACAGGCAAAGATTCTATAGATCATCTTGATTTCACATATTCTATTCTGGAATATCATCCAATTTTTGTGGTCGACAGGAACCCTGCCTCCCCACACCCACATACCTCCTCCATGGCAACCACTTGTCCTTGGTCTCTGTGTGTGTCCAGGACACCCAGGGCCAGGCTAATCTAATCACAAGTCCTGCTCCTTTGGGAGCATCCAAAGAGAGGCCTGAAGGAACCCACTGAGGAAACACGTTTACCATCAGAGACTTGGTACAGAGAGGCAACTGCACAGAATGGTGAAAAGGCACAGACTTCAGAGTCACATGGCTCGGGTTCACAGTCTGCCTCCTACCAGATGTATGATCTCAGGCCAATTACCTAGCTCCTCTGTTCCTCGGTTTCCCGGGCCCTAAAAAGGAAATGATGATAGTTCCTGCCTGGGAAGGGTGTGGTGAGGATTAGGTAAGTTAACTCTCTGCTACTGCTTGTTCCACTAAACCAACATGCCAGCAAGCCTTTCCACTCCATGCTGTGTTTAATACTTACTTGTTTCCATTATTTACTTAATTTGGGTTTTGAGATGATCTGGATAATCAGGGGAAGCAGTTTCAATATGAGGTGTCAGAAGGTTAACAGATGCTTTTGCAATTCATGTATATAGATAGACTTTATCTAGAGCATGGAAGTAATAAAAAAAGTCTAGAGCCAATACTCATCTTTTATTCTGTTTTAGGTGGGTGGGGAAAGTCCTGGCAAAAGCACAGAATGTGGTTGTAACTGAGTAACATGATCGGTCATTGAAGCAGGGTGCCTGTTCTTTATTTGTACCACACCTATTTCGAAGGTTCCCTGCATCAGGGCAGCATCCAGGCTGGAATTGTGGGAACACCTGTTGGGAATCCATAGGTGTGGCAGAAGCTAAATGGGATTCCTCTTTCAAACACTTAGGTTCCACTTTTTTTTCCCCTGTCATTTTGAGTTCCACAGACATTCAATTTGTGGCTGTTGGTATGCGAAGGAAACATGATAATCAGATATAAAACAACTCCTTTAACTCTGGTCTTCATAGAATAGCAACAGAAAAAAGGAAACTTTTAGCAGCCAGGATAATCCTTTTAAGTGGTAAATCAGATCATGTCCATCAGCAGTCCAAGACACTGTGATGGTTCCCAATTTTGCTTGGGTCCCCCCAAAAGGCCCAGGTTCTTCCAAAGGCCAGGAGGCCCTCTATGGCCAAGCCTCTGCCTCCCTGCCTCACTCCAGGCACAGAGCTCTTCCTGCAGACCCTTGACAACACTCGGCATGTGCTGCCTTAGGCACTGACGAGTATTGGGTTCCCTCTGTCCCCATCTCCCCATGGCCAATTCCCTCACCTCCTGCAAGTCAGCTCAGATCTCTCATCTTCTCAGTAAGAATCCTATTTAGTTCTACAGCCTGACCTGCCTTACCATCCACCCAACATTATTTCCTGGTGCTATTTTTCCTTTTCTCCATAATACTGATCAATTTCTAACCTAGTCTATGATTTTTCTTTACAATGTTTATTGCTCATTACCTCCTCTTCATTAGAACGTGAGTTCCTGGAAGGCAGAAGCCTTTTCTGTTATATTCTCAGATCAATCTCCAGTGCCTGGGACCCAGAAGGACCTGATAAATCTCTATTGAATCAATGAGAAACAAATGGCCTCCCTTGATCTACCAGTACAAGAATACCTCTTCCTACAGCCAGCTTATATTTCTCACCATCAGAACACCTCCCTCCGTAGCTCCAAGCATACTCCAGTGCCGTTTCCTTGGATCTGGGACAAGGTTAAATGGTGAAGTCCACAGCCGCAGCTCCTGTCGTAACTCTCAGGGGCCTCTCATAACATGGGCCCTGAGCTGAGGTCTCACTGCCTCCTCCAGGAGAGGGCGTGGAGCTCTGACTTCTCAGCTGTCAGTGGGGGCCACTCACAAGTGAGTGACATTCAGCCACCCCAGCTAAGAGGGAGCACTGCCACCACCATTCCTGTGGGTCTTCATAGCTGGGGGCATGAGTGGAGTTCATCCTGTAGCACAGCTGGAGAGTCTCCAACAGCCCCAAGATCTGAGTAGTGGATCCTGGCTCTGGGGCTTCCAACTCCCCCAGGGCTTGTCAGCACCTCCACCAGAGGTGGGTGGGGGTGAAACTCCAGTCACTGGCAGCATTGCTCCTCTGGAGCTCCGTGGGAGAGATGGCGAAACCCAGGGGTAAGACTTGGAGTTAAGTATTTTTGGACTCAATTTATCCCTCTTATCTCTAACTCTAAATAAACGACATGGCTACAAAACAGGACTCACAGAAGACAATAAAAGGAATGGTGTATTTTGTAAAAAAAAAAAAAGAGAGAGAGAGAGAGGGGACTTTTTTTTTTGGTCTTGCCCACCAACTCTTGCTGTGTCCATGATCTCATCTCCAAAGACCTGAGGTTTTTTTTAATAGCTCATAATTACTTAATCATTCCAGCTCTGCTGTTTGTTCTCAGCTTTAAGTGCCAGATAAACACTTATTAAGGAGATAGCCTGAATTCACGGAAAAACCAGAACAATTTGAGAATTTCCTAATAGTGATGCCTGTCTTAAAATTAAGGTGACATGACAGAAGGAAAAAAAAGTGTTGAAATACTAGAAAATCATTTTCTTCCCAAGGTCTGTTTAGAAACTCAAAATTTCTATTTCAATTTGAGTTTGAGTTCTGCACTCTAAATCAATGTGTTCCCTGGGCCGATAGTTCTCAGCCAGGATGCCTTTCACCCTGACCAGTGTTGCTGGCCACAGATGATTGGTGTGGCAACTGTCATTTCTGTGGTGGCTGAGAAGCATGGGGGCTGTTGGGCCACGTGTTTCAAACACAACAGGAACAGCTCAGCTGAGAGAATCCTCAGGGCAGGGGTGGGCCAGGAAGGACAGACAGCAAGAAGCAAGATAAAATTCAATGTGAGAAGAGTTAAGAAGCCCAATGGGATGTTACTTGGCACCCAGAAAGATGGCATGACAATAGCAATGTGGAGAACTGTCCAGACAGGAATGGCCAAGCCAATAAGGCCATGACTATGAAAACAGTCTGATTCTCTGAAGTATGCCGGGTGAAAGTCAACATTCAGAGCAAGACAGTAAGAACGAGGGCCACCTCTCTAAGCTTTTATTTTTTAAAAATGTGAACATGAGGAGAAAATGATGAGAAGTAAGAGATCTTAAACCCTATAACATATTTTAAAGGTGGAATATGATTCTGATATTTCAACTAAAAAGTCACTGGATATAAAAGAAAAATACAAAGATGAAAAAACAGCAACAAAGACACTAGATATGAAATAAAAATCAGAAAACATTAAAAAAAGACAAAGAAGGAAGAAAGAGGCCTTTGAATTAAAAATAAAGAACGAACAATCCAAAAAAAAAAAAAAACAACCCTATTTCAGTCCCCATGGTACATACCTTGTAGTGAGGCCTGTAAGTCTTTCATGTTTTGGTCTAAAAGCTGTGAAGGAAGGAATCCTGAGCCCGTCTGGGGCCGGGGGTCTGGCTCTCCTGGGGCCACAGTGGGCGCTGGCTCCTTCAGCCGGTCGTCTCCAAACACAGCAGCCCACTCCTTGCTGAACTCACCCTCGTCCAGGGAGGAAGCATTGAAGATCTCACTCAACAGCAACAGGTCATCTTTGTCAGCACCTTCAGGTTCTGGGGTCCCTGCTATTGGGCCCAGGCAAGCTGATCAAAGTAAGAGAGCATAAAACATATCACCACCCAGGGCCAAAGGCCTTGGGAGTAAACGCAGTGAGAGTTGGGATGGGACAGACTGGGTGATGGCTAGATTTAAGAACAAGTTTATCAAGCTGTAAATTATTCTCATTATAGCCTCTCAAGAAATTTTGGAATTCAATTTCTAATCCCATGGTCTCTTGTTTCCGTTCCTCCAAAGCAAGTTCTGTTTCTGAGCACCATTAGAATTGTACTGAAACAGTTTCCATCAAAACTTGAGGGTTTTGTTTTTTTCTTAATGTAAAAGCAAATTTATCACCAAAACATTTCTCAAACAGGAAGAAAAGCCAGGATTGAAGGCATGTGAGAGAGTTTAGTTCCTTGTTTGCATAGCTTCCTGAATCTTCTCACACAATAAGCCCTAAATCTACAACCCACACACCATGTGGGAGCCTGCCCTATCATCCAGGATGGGGTGAGGACCCTTGCCACATGCTGGGCAGGAGTGGAGGATGTCTGGACATCCATCGATGATCAAAGAAGGCCACTGGCTTCCCTTCTCCTTTGCTGCAACTGACTGCAACCCAACCACAAGTTCTTGCCAAAGCAAAGGAAAGGTGGGTCTGGTGTGTTTGAGGGCAGCAGTGAAAGAATGACAGGAAAACAGGGCAAACATTGGATCTGCCAGAGACACAGCTCTGGAATGAGTTCAAGACCAGAGGGGAAGGCCTGAGACCATTCTTGCTGGGTGACTACAGCAAGACCCTTAGCTCTTCCGGGCCTCTGTTTTTTCACCTGTAAATTATAATATGAATAACGCCCACCTTAAAGCATTGTCAGGAAGACCAAAAGAAATACACCTTAAAATCTCATAACTTATCCACAAGGGAGACTTTAAACAAAGGAGATCCATTCTTACAATACGAACACTGACAAAATACTGAACAGGGAACGCAAGTAGAATGGGAGCATTGCTAACCAGAAAAACTACAAGACTTTTCGTTGGGCTTTCCACCTGTTTTGAACACTAAGGATGGATGGTCTTATTAACTGTGGTTTTACTGTAGTATCTAATTGCCACAGGGAAACAGCAAACATTGCTGGAAGTCACAAAGAGAAGGAATAATCATGATTTATATTTTCTCTGTGCTACATTGCAATTCTGTTGTCATATTAAGTGAAATTAACAAGTTTTCCTCAAATATATGAGGTAATTAGTAAGTGACAGCTTTTTTTTTTTTT
>ML110109.1:0-19992 GCA_003697995.1 Taxidea taxus jeffersonii | reverse complement strand
ATCTCCTGGGGTCTCCATGAAATGGCTCTTTTGGATGTCCTCCCATCTCCTTGACAGTACTGTCCCTGCTGCCTCTTCCTACTCTAGTTACCCTGAAATTTCCTTCCTAAACCATATCTCCCTTTCCTACATTATCTACAGAACATTTTACCTATTCTCATGTTTCCAGTCTCACCTGGGAAGATTCTCAAATCTCCACCTCTAATTCCATGTTTTTTTTGAACTAACTTGAAGGTCCTTTGGGGTTTGCCCACTGGCAAGCCTACTGGCACTCCATAAAAGGCACCCTCTCGCTGTATACCTTTGCTCAGTTTAGCTGTGAGATTGTTACTTCTTACTCGAAAACCCTCAATGGCTCCCTCTATAACACTCCTTATAGTGGTATTCAGGACTTCGGCAGTCCAGCTCTAATGCAGCCCTGCTAGCAATTCCTTCAGGGAAGCCTATGATTTGGCAAAACCCCACCATATCTGCCATTTCTCAATCATGCTTTCCTGCTTTCCTGTCTGGTAGCCTGCTGTTTTCCCCCAGTGAGATGCCTAGAGAGAAGAATCATACTTAACTGAAAAGGATCTTGGAGATTATCACCTGTAAGTCACTTTGCCAATGAGGAAAAAGACACCAAAGCTAAACGGCCTGCCCAAGGTCATATAATTTATTAGTTATGTATTATTTGGCTGGGGACCCCTGGCTCATAGGTCATAATGTTTTCTCAGTGCAGTTAAAGATGCACAGAGCCTGTTAAAGATGTCATGTATAAGTGAATATTCAAGCTTTTGTAACGTTTTGATGGTTTCTAAGGTCAGATGGCTCCACTGGCCGCCAGGCAAAGCTCTTGGCTGGAGGCAGCATGGTAGAATGGCTGAGATGGCAGACCCACTTGGCATGTTTGCCTCACACTGCCCAAGGTCTCAAAAATAAAACTCCTATGCCCCTGGGAAAATATTCCCCAGGAAAATGGATTCTGAGTCAATGCACTCTAACTGATTCTGACCCAGTGAGTTTTCAGACTGAAAACTGACATACAGAGGAAGCTCTCTTAAGTTCAGACAGAGGGTGGGTGATAGAAAGTAAATGTGGGGAACTGGTGACAGCCCACTCAGGTTATATTTTTGAAATCATACTGAGTTTCATGACCTCAGCATGAATTACGAACACAGAAGATGGAAACATAGCTACCTAGACCAAAAATGAGAGCACAGGAAAACAATGAGATAAATGTCACATAAGTTACCTTCATCTGTATGTGAAACAGGAAGACTCTGTTTCTCTGGTTTTCTCCCTGGTCCCCACTCTCAGCATTATGACTAATGTAAAGGCTGCACACTTGCAATACACATGAAAAACCCCAACACCAACACAGCCCTCACACCTCCCAACAGAGAGTATGGGTGAGAAAGATGAGGTGGGAAACCACCGTACAAAAATGTCTAACGAGAAAAGTATTCATCCTTATAAAAGGCTCTGGTAACAAATTGTACTGATGTGGAATCCAAGAATACTACTTCTAAAAACTCCCTTTTGGTGAAAAAAGACACAACTAATAATAATAACAGATAGGGGAAAATCCATCTCTATTCACTCTCTGGGATACGCACATATACACACCCTCCAAAAAAATGAAAACAAAAATCCTAACAGTGCTAGACCCCAAGTAGACATTCAAAAAATATTTCTTGATGATTCCCAGCCCGGGTCCTCCATTTCAGCATAGGAGCTTCACAAGCAGGCAATTTACTGAGAAACTTGACACGCGAGGCAGGAGTAAATCCATATACAATACTCCATGGTGATCAAGTAAGAACAGTAGAGTCTTTGGGTTTAAAAGTACACCATTATTTTATGAAAGTATCAAAACCAGGATTTCATCCTCCGATGCTGAGAGAGACAGGGAGAAGGGAAAGTTGATGAGAAAAGATAACAAGTTTGGTCTTTGCCTCACTCATGTGAAGAAGCAATGAGATCCTTAGTCAGCTCTATACGGAGAACAGCAAGAGACAGTACTGAAACCAGGCATGGGGACATAAGCTTGTATTACTGTTAAGGGCTAAAGATCTGCACCCAGACCTAAGTGAGCTACTGAATGACCTTCTTTGTTGTTCTGATTATTGACCAGAATTTAGAATCACAAGTTTGAAAGCAGTAACCAAAGAAATGGTAGACGACAATACATTTTAACTGTAATGTGTACAATTACAATTCTTAAAAATTTCAGTTAATCTTGTCCTAGAAAAGAATCTTTTGGATAAATCCAAGTAATGAGATTTAGGTGTGCTAAATTCATCTAACTTTCTCTGCTTTATACCATCGCTTTCTGTTCAGTTACCTTTCTGCTAGTTATTGTTCTCAGCCCAACTCTGAGGAACACAAAAACTTCTATATGTTAAAACTAACTCATGAATTGAGGTTGGGATTGTCACATGTGGTCACAAGGCAATTTTAGGGCCACTTTCAAGTTATTGGAAAATGTCACTCAGTTTTGTTTTTTTTTTTACTTAAAAATTTTTATCAACTGGCCAAATATTGGTTTTTCTATTTACATTATCTATTTAGTAGGAGAAAACACATTTCATTATGACACTGAATCAGAGTGATTTTCTGGGCAACAGCTCCTGGAGAATTGTCTCCTTATTGTTATAAGCAGTTTGCTTTTTGATAACATTGTGCCACAGCTTGGCCATTACTTGTCTAACAGAATTACCAGTGGGAATGAATTGGCCCCCAAGCAGCAGGGTGCTAGAGCTTATAGCCCCCAAGTCCTATAAAGGCAGCCATCCCTGGATTAAGCTCTCTTTATTTCTTGATTGTTTAATGTCTTGCATATTATAATCAGTGCTTTAATTCAGGATTTGGGCCTTCTGGCAGTTTTCTGAAGGGCACACATTTTGAAGTCAACTAATTATCGTGTGCTCTTTTCTTCAGTCACTGCAAGTTCTGTGCTCTGACAGAGTATTTCTGTACTTGTGGTCATGTTAATCTTTAAACTGATGCTGCCGGAGGGGTTGCCAATGCAGAAGAGTCAGATAGTGACAAAGCCCGGCTCATGCCTCAAGAAGCGCTTTATGGGTTGGCAGTGATAAAGGGAAACGAGAGATTATGTGAGACTGCATTTAACTGAGACAGTCTGTAAACAACTTTTCTGCCTGAAAATAAGTAAACGTTCCGGAGAAGAATACATTCACCTCTCTATTGTTAGCATTGCGTGAGTGCTCAAAAAAAGGGTATGAGCCTCTATTCTGTGAAACAGAGACTGTTAACTATACACCAGTGAGATATAAAAGTTCTAAATAGGTGGAAAGGTATCAGTCTTATTCCAGTGTACCCATGGCTCATGCTGTAGAGGAAGTTTATGAAAGCAAGCATGTATCACAGGAAGTAGCATTTCTGATTTAATTCTTGGAAGAAATGCACAGCTACTGCAGGAGTTTTTGTTGTACCTTTACTACCCAATTTGAAAGAGTCAAAATCCAAAAGCAAGAACCCTTTTTGTAAGAAGGGGGAACATGAAAATACAGACTCATATTTGCTTGTGCTGTACATAAAATGCCAGGAGGATAGAATGGGGATGGGAATACTGGAATAGAGAAGAGCAGAGAGCCGAAATGGGAGTCAGAGTTTTCTGTTGCCTATAGTTTTATTATCATTATCATGTACCAGTGTGAATATACCTCATTCAAAAATTATGTTTATTAAAATAATGAAATTAAATAGGAGTTAATAAAAGCAAAGAACAAATTACATAAACAAGAGGTTGGCAAAAGGAGAAATAACAATCTTCCTACCAAAACAAGCTGAAATATACATATAATTACAAAGAGCCAGCTAAATGTGGAGATTTGCTAAAACTAGATGGTGGGCCCCTACTGAGTGTTATATTATTGTCTGTAGCCCACCTGTGCAAGACTGAAAGATTTCCCCCTCCAAAAAAAAAAAAAAAGTGTTAAGAAATTCTCCTTTAATTCATCAAAGTAATCAATCCTTATAGCCAAGGGGTAAACGCTTTTATGAAAATGGAGGCCAGATAGTGAAGGTCTGCTTTTAACTATTTGCTTTTTACTTTCACAACCTGATGCGAATTCAATATTTACAAATAAGTAGTCATTGTGACAAAAATACACAGGGACATTCATGAGATATTGCACAGTGTATTGCCTGCAGTGAGAAATAAGTAAGGAAAGCAGGTTTCTTCCCTCAAGTCGATAATCCTAAACCCTGGAAACCTAATGCACGAGCTCTACTGCCTTTCCAATTTTGAAAAAACTTTAACCAATGCCTTCTGTTTACCACACTTTAATCCTCTCACACTTTGGGGATTAAACCTCAGTCAAGCTTAAACTGAGTAGAGAATATTGTCTGCCCTAGTTAACTGGGGCCTGCAGGATGATCTTGCCCCATTTCCAGTCCTATGAGAAACCTGTAAAACCAGGGCAGGCTGTGAACCAGCCACCCAGGACAAAGGGTGCACTAGAGTTTGTCTCAGAATCTCAGGGTATTTTAGACTGATGATAAATCATCAGAAGCTAACACTTGGTAGGACAGAAAGCAACGGTTCTACCAGGGTGAACATGCTCAAATTCCTGGGGTCACTTAAGACAATGAGTGACTCATCCAGATCCATGCCTCTGGATTCTCTCTTTTTTTGGTGGTGGTGGGGGGGATGTTTACTAAGTGATTTTAGGTCTGTTGAACTTGGGTGGGTGCCCTCACCAGATAAATTCTTCCTCTGTTTAACTAAGGCTCAGTGTAGATGCAGAACAATGTTTCTAGTGCTACTTTCTCAACTGATTCCCATCTCAGGAGTGTCCTTGTGTCAGAGGCCACAAGAGACCCTCCATATACATGACCTCCAATTCTGACAACAATCCAGCAAGACTATTGCTGTTGGTTCCATGTAATAAATGAGAGCAATGGAGGCTGAAGGAGTTCAAGCATGAAGCAAATTACTTAAGGCCATACAGATAGTTTTATAGTAGAACTGACAGTTAAATCCAGGTCTGATTCTACAAGCCATGTATTTTCTACTACAGCATATGACTTTTGATGTCATAACTTTTAGCTTTAGGAGTTTGAACATTATGTAATTGAACTAAGGATGACAAATCCATATATATTAATTTGTGCTTGAGCATATTTAAAGTCATTTATAAAGACAAATGACAGTCACCTAAAAACAATTTGCTTAGGAATGCAAAGCTATTCAAAAATATAAACATTACATTTTCCTAATAAAAATGGTATTAAAAATTAAATTATAGCCCTAAAGAAATGTATAAATCTTACCACCTTCCTCGGGTTTCATGTCTAATAGTTCATCTATAGGTCCAATAGAAGAGGGGAAAGAAAACAAAATTATGAGTCAGTTTCATTTTGTAAGGAGTTTGTCAAATTTATTAAAATTGAGTCATTTTCCTTAATCTAGATTACCTGAGCATGCATTATGTGTAGAGCTTTTGTCTAAGGCAGATAAAACGCTTTTTCCATCTTCAGCTGTAAACAGAACACATGCATTTGGTTATCACCAATTCAGAATGGGGTGTGTGTTCATATGGTCTCGCAGTGTAAGGTAAACACACAGCTCCTCACACAGAAGCAGGGGTCCTGAGATTACATTCTGCTCAAGCTGTTGGCTCTCAAGGAATTCTGAGTTAACAACCTCGAATCTTTGATTTGTTTGGTAGAAAACTATATGACACCAACCTAACAATTCTTTCATGGACAAACATGTGATTTAAGTAACTGACCACTGATGGTGCAATAAACCCTAGCCATTTGGGACCTGGCCAAAATAAAAAGGGCAGATCACTGAGTGAAAGTAATCAGTCTGTAAATGCTACAGACAGCATAATTTCCACTATACAGAATTCTGGAAAAGGCAAAACTATGTTAGTAGTAAGAAGATCGGGGGCGCCTGGGTGGCTCAGTGGGTTAAGCCGCTGCCTTCGGCTCAGGTCATGATCTCAGGGTCCTGGGATCGAGTCCCGCATCGGGCTCTCTGCTCAGTGGGGAGCCTGCTTCCTCCTCTCTCTCTGCTGCCTCTCTGTCTACCTGTGATCTCTCTCTCTGTTAAATAAATAAATAAAATCTTTAGAAAAAAAAATTAGTAAGAAGATCCATGGTTGCCCAGTATTTGGAGGAAGGGAGAGATGAACAAGGAGCCACAGAGGACATTTATGACAGTGAAACTATTCTGTATAATACTCTAATGGTGAATACATGTCATTATACATTTGTCAAAACCCATAAAACGTGTAGCACCAAGAGTGTACCCTAATGTAAACTATGAGTGGCAATGATGGGTCAGTGTTAGTTCATCAATTATAAGAAATGTATTACCCTGGTAGGGGATGTTGATAATGCATATGTAGGGATAGGGGGTATATGGAGATCTTTGTACCTTTTGCCCAATTTTCTGTAAACTAAAAACCACTCTAAGTAATCAAGTATGTGTCTATGTATATGCGTGTGTGTGTATATATACAATACAATACAACAGTCTTAAAACTTGGTTTGCTTGGGGTGGCTTAGTTGGTTAAGTATCTGCCTTTGGCACAGGTCATGCTCCTGGGGTTCTAAGGTTCTAAGATCTAGCCCCGCATCAGGCTCCCTGCTCATTGGGGAGTCTGCTTCTCCCTCTCCCTTTGACTCTTCCCCCTTGTTCATGTTCTCTCTCTCTCTCCCCTAGATGAATAAAAAAAATTAAAAATAAACCTCAGGTTTGCACATGTGTACATTAGACTTTCTGCAGGTCACAAAATAAAAGACAGATGATACTTCATTATGGTGGATTCCATTCTTTGTATACATAAAATGAGGTGATCAACATTTGTAATCTCAAAATATTATGCAAATACCACAAACAAGTGAACACACTACACAAAGAAAGAAAAAATTTGATTCTTTTGCATAAAGACGTGATTTATATTGACATGTAACTTGAAAAAACAAATACAATAAACTGGAGTTTACATTTTCCCTCAAAACTATAATGCTTCTGGATTCCCACAACATAATTCATGCTGTCGACACCCAAAAGACAGTGAGGCTGGAGGTGGGGATCAATACACTCAGAGAGCTCTTACATGGCCAACATCAGGTTGGCTTCCTTCTCTGTCTTCTTCTGCCACTTGCTCCCTGTCTCATGCTCTAGAACAGTGTCCTTCTGACTTTCTGCCGGTCCTCCTTGGCTCACAGTCTCTGCCCAGGCTGTTAATTTTACTTTGATAGCTCCCGCAACAGCATTTGACTTAGCTAGATATGTGAGCCCCTTAAACAGGTAGGGTCTCCCTATTGCACATGCCCAGAACCCTTGCAGTTCTCATCAAAGTTAGAGTTGCCCAATTACTTGTGCAAATCATTAGATTACTACCTGCTTCCTGTTCTGTGAACCCTGCCATGGGAAGGGTCTGAAAACATCTGGTGTACAACTGTGTGTCCAGAGCCTACTGATGTGCCTGCCACACAGGCAGCACTCAACATGTATTTGTGGAACAGGGGCCCCTGGGTGGCTCAGCTGGTTAAGTGTCCAGCTCCCAGTTTTGGCTCAGGTCATAGTCTCATGGTTGTGAGATCAAGCCCTGCACTGGCTTTGTGCTCAGCGCAGGTCTGCCTGAGATTCTCTCTTTCCCTCTCCCTCTGTCCCAGCCCCTGCTCATGTGTGCTCTCTCTCCATCAAATAAACAAAAATTTGAAATCAGTACCTGTTGAACAAATGAACAAATATGTAAGTAAGTGAGGGTGTTCATGCACAGAATGATGACATGAAGGCAAGTTAAAGAGGCAGATGGGGAGAGGTTTTTGCTTTCTTTTGAAAGGTAGATGAGAGAAAAGAAAATGAAGTGGTAAAGTGGAAGAATAAAGTAGGTGAAGCAAATTGTTGGGAAAGTAGGAGGAAAGACAGAAGGAAGGTCGAAGGTAGAGGAAAAGAACAGAAGAGAAAGGAAGTCCCAGGGCCTCCTTTGCCTCCTATTATCTCCTGGAAGGGCTGCCACAGCAAAGCGTGGAGTGAGGCAGAGGTGGATATGCCCCCCGGAGGGCCAGGCTGAGCAGAGGGTTGGGGTAATTTCAGTTCTCTCCATACTACTTATAAAGCTCTCCCTTGCACCCCTGAGGATTCAGGTCCCAGTGAAAAGCTCAGCATTATATCAACTTAGTCCCGCCATGTTTTACTGGACCCTCTATTCCATTACGAGAACAACTAGTGAAAGAACTGGCTGTCATGGCAGGAGCCAGGAATAGCTGACAAACCTTTCACGGCACATCGCATCACCTCCCAACATTCTGATCGCCTTCCCAACCATCAGGGGGTCAGCACACCCAAGGGAGCTGATGTTACTCATGACAGGGCAGACCCAGGAATCACCAGCAGGAGCCGTGTCTGAGCTCTCCCCATCTGTTCTCAACAAAGACCAGCCCCCTCCCCACAACACACTGGAAACCGACTCACCCAATCTGATCATGTAATCTTATTAAAACTATTTTTATAGCCCAAATGGCAGTTAGAACTAGTAATGGCAATAGCAGAAGTGTTATCATCTGTTGTAAAAGAAATCACTCTCTGTTCATTCTCCATTTTGGATGCTCCTCTGACAGGCTGCTGCTGAAGTGACTAATGGTTCTATTTTCTGGCTCACAATATAAAACCTTCTCTCAATAATGCGATATCATCGGTATCATTGATATTTGAAAATTCAAAACCGAAATGGTTAAAAAAAAAAGCAAATTAATACAGAATTTTTTTCAATTGGAATAGAAGAAAGGCCTATGAGGAATCTGCCAAAAAAGAAAATGAATTTGTTGCCGAGCAGTAGCATTTCAGAAGCAATTCCTAAATAAAAATCAAAACTTACTCTTAAAACTAGAAGACTCCTTGTGCTGGTTTTCATCCTCTAATGAAATTAACCTTAAAATTAGAAAGAAAAAAAAAGAGTTTAGTAATCTAGTTCTGAAAACTTTGTATTTATGATACAGCCAGATTTTCTGTATAATATTACTGCACTTTAATACACGCACACACACATCAACACAGAGTCATTTACATGCTATTCATTTTTTTTAAGAAGAAATACATTTGCTGGCTTTTTCCTCTCCTAAGGCTTGTTAGTAGCACCTTAATAACTGAGTTTGGTTTCATCGTAAGTCATATATTCTGTAAATATCTAGATGAGCAGATAGTACAACTAAAATAGATACTGTACAGTTGTCACTTTTAAAAACATAATTAAAAAACTGATGGGCAAGTGGGTGTTTATTCTGATTCCTGCTGTTATAAGACAGGAAACCTCAGGAGGTTAGCAAAATTACCTAAGGCTGAAAAGCAGGATCAGTCTCAAGTCCAGAAGACTGTCGCCTACTGAACTCTCACCATACCGATTAATATCACGCGGAGATACATCACCACCCTGAGACTCAGCTGGTACCTTTAAACCTCCCTCTAAAGCACTTTTACCTACTACTTTTTGAAAAAAACAAAACAAAACAAAAAAAACCAACTTGTTAAATTTCCATTTTGTATTTAAATTAGTTACTGGATTACACTTTCTGAGCTTTCATTTTTTTATTTTTTTATTTTTTTAAAAGATTTTATTTATTTATTTGACAGACAGAGATCACAAGTAGGCAGGGAGGCAGGCGGCGGGGGGGTGGGCCTGGGAAGCAGGCTCCCTGCTGAGCAGAGAGCCCCATGTGGGGCTCAATCCCAGGACCCTGGGATCATGACCAGAGCTGAAGGCAGAGGCCTTAACCCACTGAGCCAGCCAGGCGCCCCACTTTTTGAGCTTTTATTTTTTTTATTTTTATTTTTTTTTAATTTAAGACTTTTTGAGCTTTTAAAAATAAAGTACTAAAATAATGGAGAAACCTGAAATTAAGGAAAACTAATCAAGACTTTCTTGGGTGTCTCCTTTCTAAGTAAAAGTTAATATTTTATTATGATTACAGTGACATATATGGTGAAAGGAAGGTACCAGCACTCATTCCAGGTCCTGCCTTTTACTGCATCAGGGGCGTGGGCAGCCCCTTAACTTCTTCTGAGCCTCATTGCCATCATTTAAACAATGAGAAAATGCTGGTATTGATTACACAGGGCTGTTGTGAGAATGAGTAGAGATAACATACAATAAAGCACCTGACATTGTACTTAGTACACAGTAGGTGCTCACTAAAGGGTACTAATAAGCATTACTATTATACCAGGAATACATTAAACTGCTTCCCCCCAAAACAGTCAACTGTATTAGTTTCAGATCATATCCTATAGCTGTTCTCACAGTGAAAACTTATCTTTGTTTTATATTAAAGGAATTTTCTAGTATTTGCTTTAAAATTAAAAAGGCTTGCAGTGCCTGGGTGGCTCAGTTGGTTAAGTGCCTCACTGGCTCAGTTGGTTAAGACTCAATCTGTCTCTTGATTTCAGCTTGGGTCATGATCTCAGGATCTCATGCATCGAGCTCCATGCTCAGTGGGGAGTCTGCTTGAGATTTTCTCTCTCTCACTCTCTCTCTGCCCTTTCCTCCACTAAAAAATTAAATAATAAATAAATAAAATTAAAAAGGCTAATACTGGCAGCAAACACTTCTGTGGGACCAAAATACATATTTGAAACTTTAGAAACACAGTTAAAATACAAACCAGTTTTAACACACAATTATCATCTAAATTTTTTTGTGTGGAGGAAGAATCCCAAATGGGGGGAAGGCAATCCACTTTCCTAGGTCAGCCAGTTCCAAGACTAACCCTATTCCTGCAAGCCCTGATATCTCAATAGGAAAAGATTCACACTGAAACCTCCTTGCTGAACGAGGTCAGGACACATCATGCACCACAGATACTGAGAAATTTGTTTCAGTATGTAAAAGTGGCAAGAAATGGAGATGGAGCAGTCACTTCCTGCACTCAAAACTGCTCTCTGCTTCACAGAGGGAAAAACAGAAGGTCTGAACAGTAAGGAAACAAAATGTCAGAACCCAACGCTTTTGTATGATGGCACCTTAGTACTCAGTGTCTCAAGAGGCAATCTCATAGGTTATTCCCTTCTATGAGAGAAAAGCCAGGGGATTTCCTATCTGGGACAGGATTTTGTAAATGATGGTAACAAAAGGGCCAGATTGGGTCCAGAAGCCTGAGAGAGCAGAAAGCTGGGGCTGAGGCCACTAGATGGGAGAGCCAGAGAGCATTGCAGATGGGTGCCTCTTCCTGTCCCAGTCAACTCCCCACAAGTGTGCTCCTTCTAAAATCTCAGAAATGGTCTCTTATTGGGATGAGTCCTGGCCAAGCAGAAATATGTGCAGGACAAGTCTAGGCTTCATCTTAATACATCAACCCAGAGAAGTGAGAAATAAAGCAATTTGCTTGTGTTTGAGACCCTAACAGATTTGGTCAGTGAGGACTGTGCTGCTCTTGACTGTGGAAATAAAGATTTTGCCTAGAGAAGCAGCCGGGACTTACTGCCTGGGTTCCTCCATGGTGGCCTCTGCACTTTCCTGCTGGGTGATCTTCTTCCTTTCTTCTTTCTCAATCAGTTTTTTCATAGGGTCTTGTAAGCTCTTGATCATGATAATGAAAAGGAAAAAAAGAAAAAGAAAGATTCAATAAAAAAAAAAACAAAACTCAATTGCCTCTGGTCCAGAAACCAAACCTTGAATTCAAGGTTTGGGGAAGTTGTCTTGAACCTATCAAGTAACAGAAAAGAAATTTTAAATGTTCTCAGACCTGTCCAAGAAATACTAGCCTATAAAGGAGAATTGTTTTGCCACTAGATTTATGCTTTCTGCTTCATGGTTAAGTTATTCAGAAGAAGGCCTTTTGGCTATTGCTAACTTTATTTTCCATCTTCAACATGTAGCAAAGATAAACATTCTGTTCTGCTTACAGCCCACACACTGACAGAGTAGAAGCTTTTCTCCCCCAAAGATGAGACAATTTCATTTTATTTTTAATTTTGTTTGCGATTTTATAATCTAAGAACAGCTTTTGAAAAAATAAGAGAAAACAAAACCTTTTTTTAAGGAAAAAAAAAAAAAAAAGCAACCAAAATAGTGGCTTAACATATTCTGACAAGTTAACTCCCACGAGTGGACACAGCAGGTGCATCCAAAATCTTTGTAGATTAAAAATGGGTGGGAATCTGTTTCTGGAACATAATTTCTTGGAGTTACTGTTCTCAAGTTTTATTAAATATTTAAGGAAAGACTTTTTAAAAATCCAGTGCCTAAAAACTGCACACCAGTGGCAAAGCCTGAAAAAGCAAAACATTTCCATTATAACTGAATAATGAGTTATAAAAAGAGACCTCCACTTGTGGTCCTAATTAAGCCACAAACCTACAAATTACACAAGAAACATCTCAAGAAATTCAAACTGCTTATAATCTTAGAACCTTTAAAATCTGTCCTTTGGGCCTTCCTGTCTCAGCCTCCTTCCCCTTCCCCATCTTTCTCTTCTCTAGTGTGACCCACACACAGAAGGTGGGAAGCACATTTCCTATACCAACTCTGACAGATATGTGATGTCTAGATGCAGGCTGGACAGAGATAATTTGGAGACAGGGTCTTTGCAAAGCAGGGCTAGGGTGGATGGTGGTGCTGGTTATGGATGCCAGGTGGACCCTGGTGTTGTGCTCTGTCTCACTCCCTATACAGAACAATTTCCCTATAACACCCAAGTAATCATGTTATGGATTTTCTCGAGAACCCATAGTAGTTTCTTATTTCTTTCCACTTCTAGTCTAAATCTGTCTGTCTGATTTGAAAGGTCTTCTAAAATGTGATCCTATCTAACCCTCCCAGGTTGCCTCCCACTGGCTTCCAAATGGGAGCTTTCCATTCACATAGACCTATCTCCTCAACATCTTCTATGTGTTAATTGCTCCCTTCCCACCTTTGTTCATTCTGTTTCTTTACCCAAAAAAGTTCTACCTTATGTGTTCATCCTCAAAATTCTGATCAGTCTTTGCAAAGCTCAGACCCATTACTGATATCTTCCTTAAAGCTTCTTTCACTAAGCACACCAAATTCAAGAAAGTACTTCCATCTTCAAAGTGCATTTATAGTCTTATTCATATTTGATTATATATATTCTGAATTATGTTTTGCTTCTTTGAAAATATTTTTTACATTAGAAAAATAATAGAACCACATGTAGAATGCTTGGAAAATTAAAAAGGAAAAAAGTATTCATAATTTGATCCCCCCCCAAATTAGTTATTATTTACATGTATTTCCTTTCTGGTTTTTCACACTCATACTACTTATATATAATCGGAATCATTGCATATAGATGTCTTCTTAAGCAATATAAGATGTGTTGGTATTTCATAATAAAAAACATTCCTCATCAGAGAATATAAAAAAGATTTTATATATCATAAACATTCAATATTGAATTAAATATATATTCATTCACCATTTTTCTAACATAGGGCCAAGGTTTTTTCACTGAATATATGTGCTATGATTGGAGTTCTGAAGCTTTTTATTGCATAAAGGACATCCCAAAAGCACTGCCATCATTGGTAATGACTATTTCTGGATATTTAGATTAGTATACGCAGTTGACAAATAGTTTGAGAGCATTTACCAGGAGCCAGGTGCTGTTTTGGGTGCTGGAGATACCATAGTGAACAAGACAGACAGAATTACTAGTTAGTGATGAGTCTAGGCAGGGAATTAAAATGGGGGATGCAAAGTGACTGGGTCACTACTTCAGTTAGCAAGAATATCCTCTCTTGGACATGACATTTCAGCTGAAGTCAGTGACATGCAGGAGCCATCCGTGTGCAGCTCAGGGAGAAATGGAGGCCTGAGGACAAAGGCCTAAAGGAAGGAATAGCTCGGCTTGGTCGAGGAACAAAATGAATCCACTGGGATTATAATGTAGTGGGTAAGAGTACAAGTCTTAGTAGATCAAGATACAGAGGTCAGCAGAGGTCACACAGGGACAACATTTCTTTACTCACATTCACCAATATTTAACATTATGCCCCACTGCCTTCATCATATTATTTTGCTCTTTACATCTCTCTAACACATGACAACTAAACGGGATCCATGATTATCAGCTGGAGGGAGGAATGTGGTAAAAGACAGTATTGGAACAAACAAGGCAACTGGAATATGGACTGTAGTCTAGATGTTCTTCTTGTTTAAAATCATATACCCCAAAGCATCTGGTAAAAGCTGGGCATGTGTGTATGTGTATTTTGGAAATATACTAAGGAGAAGTTCAACAGATGTCAAAGACTTACTCTTTTCAATAGATCTGCCAATCACAGCATTTTATTCACACACACACACACACACACACACACACACCCTACACACACACACACACCCACACACACCCTTCCAGCAGGTTTTTCCCCAAAGAGTGGTCCAACCCTGGTCAAAGAGAAGCTGGGAGTATTTTCGGCTGAGGTTCTGATGGCCCCAAGATGCACTTTTCAATTCTGTGACGCTTTGTCCAGGCCTCCTGGTTTGCTCAATTATCTTCTCATTGCATTTCCTTTTTCTCAGTCAGCACTAGGCAGGGCCGGGACATGTCTGCTCTCGGCGGGCTGTGTCTAGCTGCCACAGCGCTTGCCTAAGCCCCTGAGATGCCCTTGACAGCTCCATGGTTATCATCCCTTCTGTCTCCAGCCCGACCTCCCCTCATAACCACACTCCAGCAGCTCTCAGACAATCCCTTTGTAATGTAAACCACTTCTTCCTTCTTTTCAACCCCTTCCCTGTTGGGCCATTAGCAGGGACTCAATTGTTGGCTCCCTGTCACCACAATCACAGTTAAGTCACTATTGTGCTTCACCAACAGAATGGCTCCAGTTCCGATTGCTACTTTATTATTAATAATTCCTGTTACATTTTCTCCTCTCTGCCTGCTATTGCCACTGTCCCTATAACAATCTGGCCATTGCTACTCAAGAGAGGTGCTAAATATGTTCTTGTTGGTTGATAAATTAATGTACCTAGGGTTAAACTTTAAGGTTAAAAAGTATAGCTCTTTAGCTAGGAAGTCAAAGTCTCTGGGGAAAAATAGGAAAAGGCTTAAAGAACCACAAGCAAAATTAATCCTGAGCACCAGTGCTTATTTATGAAATGCTAAAATTCTGAGCTAACGGGAATCTTATGTGGGGAATCTATCATTAGCTTTATTGAGATATAATTCGCGTACCATAGAATTCACCCATTTAAGTATATGATTCAGTGGTTTTTGGTATAGACACAGAGTTGTACAACCATCACCATAGTCAATTTTAGGACATTTTCAAGTGGCATCTTTTGAAGCAAGAAAGAGTTTTAGATCAAACTGAATACTCCTCTATTCAGCAAGGGGGAAAAAAAACCCCACAACAATATGTATGGAATTTGTTTCTTACAAAGATGGTAAATGATACAGATAATAAACTTAGAGGCACTTAGAACCACCACAGAGGACAAATCATGTCCGCTTTCCTCTCTCAACAATCGTTCCTGGTGTGACTGTCTGATACAGGATATTCTACATGGTGATGGTGAACCAGTGCTTTCTCCAAAGTTTGGTGAAAATGTCCAAGTGGGGGCCACGGTGGAGGTGAATTCTTCATAGTATTTTAAAGTCCACAACTCAGCTGAAAACACTTAACCCTACAGCATCTGCAAAAGGCAGGGGTGACAGCATTTTCTGTGTGACATGAACACCTGCTCAGGCAAAATGAACCTAAGAGGTCCGGCTGACTGCACAGAGTGGGCAGGCATCAGATGGAACTCTTTTGAATCAGTGGCTGACGGCAGCCACATTCAAATCCACGTCCAGAAACGAAACGTCAAAATACTCTGTTTATAAACCCCAAACCCACCAGGTCCTTTATTAAAGCTGCTTGTGAAAATCACTACATATTATCAGCAATACAGCATCCTACAAGACTGAAAGGTTCTGAACAGAGGAAAGAGTGCCTTTAGACCAAGCAACCTTTCTCTGTTTAAGGCTGCACTGACATGCTAATAGTTTCCATCAATGCTTAAATGGTTTCAGGAAGCACACACACAATATGTAAGATCAGCGCGCAGAGGAAATGCGCAGACGGAGCTCGCAAAAGTGTCTTAGAAAGGAAACAGCTTAATATAATAACGGGAGTTACTACTTCCTGTATTAGGAAAATAAAAGCAACAGCAACATTCATCTGAATGAAAGCAAAACTACTCAGCAAAACAAATTTCACAGACAAAAGGCTAGTGGCCAACCCTAATACAATGACCTAAGTTTAAGTTTAGCCTTGACGATTGAGTAACATTTTCTCTAATCTTTAATTACGACATTTAATTTTCTTAGGCCACTTTCCATTAATTATGCTGTACGCATATGAAGGTGCCAAATGATTGCCTATAAAAGGAAATGGAAGTGCTGAAAATAGCGAGGCATGGTTAAAAGACGGTGAAGTCAGTTGGGTGTATGTATGTGTTTATATAATTGGTAGCACATGAGGAATAAAAAGCAGAGGCCGTGATGATGTGTATGACACACACAATTCATGGCCGTTTAGCATGTCCCCGGCCTCCCCACCCACACAGTTATGAATCTATAAAGATACTATGCAAGGAGCATTGCTAAGCTAGGACCAGAAGGTACTCTTAAATTGTACTGTAGAACAAAAGGTAAGATTAGAGAAAAATAAACACAATCATAAATAAGATATATTATCTTGTTCTTTAAAATACGATGGAAAATTGTTACTGGGAAGGCATCATGGTGTCCTGGAAAGAGATGCACGAGGAAAATAGATCAAGTAGTGCTGTGACATGGAAAAGGTTCTTCACCCCTTGGGAGCTTCTGTTCACCCTTCAGAACAATGGAATTAGTGACAAGTATACCTTCCCTGGAATGCTGAGGATTAATAAAGATAATGCTTCTGCACAGTATCAAGCTCATAGTGAGCAATCAAACTGTGCTTTCCTATCAACAATTTTTAAAGGCCTAAAAGGAATTAGATGTCTTTAAGGTCTCCTCTTGTGTTAGGTACTGCACTTCATGTTTACACATCTCACAGTTCCTGGTTTCCTGATACGAAATGGAGACTCAGGCGAAGTAACTTGCTTAAGGTCATTCAACCATGAAGACGCAGAAGCAATATTTGATCCCAGGTCTTCAAAATTCTACAACTAGTTAAGAAACAGTATCGAGGGGTGCCTGGGTGGCTCAATGGGTTAAGCCTCTGCCTTCGGCTTGGGTCATGATCTCAGGGTCCTGGGATTGAGTCCCGCATCGACTCTCTGCTTGGCAGGGAGCCTGCTTCCTCCTCTCTCTCGCTCTGCCTGCCTCTCTGCCTACTTGTGATCTCTCTCTCTGTCAAATAAATAAATAAATAGAATCTTTGAAAAAAAAAAATAGTATCGAATAGCCAAGCCAAGAATGGAACTCCTTCATATGAAGTGCCCAAAGAGATCAAGGAGACTCCATTCCAAACTCTAAAGGAAGGGTCCTAGGTTCCTAGGTATCTGAGGGACTGACATACAGATAATGTTTTTCACCTATGTGCAAACCTTTGAAATGAAAGTTTACAGCTGAACTTTTTTAAAGGTGGCATTTGTGCCATCTCCTGCCCTCCTTGTCTCACAGCTGGAAGCACCCCCTAGAAGAAATGACGTGTGGCAGAGTGGGAAAAGCATGAGGACCCCTGTTCCCAGACTATCGAAAACTGGGCGAGTGGTCTTGGGCAGATGATTAGACCTTTCTGAGCTTCGGTTTCTTCATTTGAAATATGGTGTGTGTGTGGGGGGGGTTACCCAAGTAGACCCAACTTCTCAAGGTTATTTGAGGATAAAATACATACTTTCTATATGTTAGTGCTGAACCTAACAGTATTATTAATTGTAATATCCAACCTTGGCACATTAGAGTCACGCATACCATGACAAATTCTCTGAGACGTTACTTCACTTCACGTTTAGCAGAGTTTCTGGCATTAAGTAACTACCCACATAATGGTAATATTTTTCCTTTCCCCTTGAGTAAAAGTATGGAATGAGAAGAAATGGAGGATGGAGAGGAACCTTACCGTTATGAGGAGAGCCTGAGCTCCCAGCTACCTGAAAGAACCAAGGCCAGTCATCACAAGGGATGGATGAATTGATGATCAGCCACATTCTGGCTTGTCCCCTCAGACTTCAGTGGTGGCCATGGTTATGGTCAGCCCTCCCCTAACCCCTCCTCTCCCATAGACTTGGATGCATCTCAATTTTGCAATGATCTGGCCTGGAGCAACTTAGGGGAAAAAACATTCTGCTAAATGCTGTGTAAAGTAATGACACTGAGAGAAAACTTGAAAGTCTACAAGGATATTCTGGACGCTCGCCATGAATAATTGCCATGTTGGGACTGGCAACTAAAATAGCATTGCAGAGATATTTACCCAATTTTCATAAAAACTATTATGGCTTTATTTTCAAAGCAAGTAACTACAGAGCCATGTGGCTTGTCGGTAAATGTTCAAGTGATTAACTGAGAAATGTGGAGGTGGGTGGAAGAAGGCTGTTAGGCATACAAATTGGAGAAAAACAAAATTTAGAGAAGGATGTTTTTGAATTGTGGAAACTAAAAGCATTTTGGTCTCCAGAATGATGTTCCTTATAACAGTGCTAAGTCCTAGACCCCAAGAGAGAGGAGAGGGAACATTGGCACATCTGTTTCAATGGTTATTTTTGAACATGCCCAGAGTTAGATTTTCAAATTCAGGTTTCCTTAGTTAAAATCCTGGCACAGGGCAAAAGCCAGTTGCAAAGCCAAAGTGCATTTTTAAAGAATTAGCCCTGTTGCAGGGTGGGAAGCCTCCCTGCCTTTCTTGCTTGCAGGCCTGCCCTGCCCTCTTCTATCCTTGGGGGAATTCTCTCAGCCCAGACCTGGGCCTGCAGGGCCAAAGCACAGTTTTGAAAATGGAGCTGCCAGAGCATCTATGGCAGTCAGGGAGGGAATAGATTATCCTGAGAGAGGTCTGTGACGCCTATTCCACTGCCATTCACAGCCTTGCCTGTGAAATTCACTGCAAAGCTAATCATCCAGGGTGAAAACAGTAAGTAAGAAAGTAACTTATACTAGGCTACAGAACCTGGCAACCTCAACAAAACCCTCTGTCTGTATTGACACTGCCAATGGCTGTCTTCTGGATCCACTACAGAATTCTTGATAAATCCATCCCTATGTGGGACCACTGTGGGACTCTGTGTATCAAGAGTCAAACACCTATCTTTCCTGCTAAAAACACTGGAATGGGGGCACATCACAGAAATCCACTTTACTACTGGCTGTTTTCATTAAATACAGGCACTCTGATCTCTTTTAAAAAAACACAGGAGGATGTGCCTTCCCCTCAAGCAGCTCCCAATGGGTGTGTCCATTTCTTCAAAGGGCCCCAGGACTCACTTCTCTATAAAGACACATAATCGGGGAGAAAAGACCACTGATACAAACAGAACTTTAGATTTTCCAGGGAAAAGCCAACTCCATTCTGGAGGGGTTTTTTTTCCTTTTCCTTTTGCTTTTTTGTTTTTGTTTTGCTTTCTCTGAAGCCTGTTTTGGATCTCTGGGGAAGTGTGTAAGTAAACGGCATCATAGAAGGATGAGGTAAACATGACCACATCTGAGGGCTGGTAATTTAAGACAGGGCACTGTTTTCCTCCAGACAGCATTTCATTTGGCTTTCTTAAAAAAATGCTTTAAACTCATAGTCTAAATTACTTTCTCTAAAAAAGTGACAGTGCTTTTAAGATATGGCTAGAAATATTCCATTCCTATCTCCATGACTATTTCTATCATGTGAAAGGCATTCTCAGATGATCTAGAATCAGTCTAAAATTAACATATTAATAATAACCCATGCAAAATACCTATGTTTAGTAGCATTTTAATGAAACAATAAATATTTACTGTTTGAAAATATGAGATTAGAACATTGCTTCTTTTATTAGGAACCACTTAAAAAGATGGTTCTCTCTACTTTAAATTTGAGCTTTGCTGCATTCAGATAAAAAA
>ML110108.1:18531-79156 GCA_003697995.1 Taxidea taxus jeffersonii | reverse complement strand
TCTACATAACAGATTTTTGGAATAATTTTTATGTTCTTGAAAAGCAGGCTATTTTAACTCTCACAACAAGACTGACCCAGGCAGGGTGAGCAATATCTTAGATGAGCCAGACTGGCTGACTCGTCTCGTCATGGCTGAAACACAAGCCAGCTCGGCTTCCCCGTCCATCTGTTCCCCACTGGATGGCAGTGCCTTTTACAAGACGTTCGGTGTTGAGATTGAGATACATATTTACACGTGAACAGAAGGAAGCCCTGGGAATTTGGAGGTCTTCTGTGAAATCCCATACTGCTTATCTTTTGCTATCTGTCCATAGGGATGTAAGCTTACTCCGAGCTCACACAGAAGCTTCCAGGGACTGTAAGTCAACCTCTGTGCTTCTTCTGGGCCCCCTCCTTGTTCTGTGAGATGAGGAGGACCTCACGTGCACTTGGCTCCATGAGGCTCGGAAACCTTGTATTTGCTCTGTGTGGAAAAGGCCATTGTGTATGTCTGTTCCCTATTAGAGTTGAGATCCTTGCCTGCTCTGTTTTCAGACCTCAAGCCTTCTTTGGATGTGTTTTTCTAACTCTCTTTCCCAAGCATCCTTGATTAGCAGAGTCACCTGAAGAGCTGTGATTTCTGGGATCAGGCAAGGTTCAGGAATGATCTTAGCCTGATCCATTAGACTTCTCTCTCAGAGCATAGTTACTGAGTGCTGCTAGGAACCGAGGCCTATCGTGTGTTCCTGAAAGCACTTGGCTCCCTGCGTTGCTCTTGGCCATAAATGAACTAAAGCAACAGGGAAGTTAGGAGACCAGCATTCACTTCTGAAAGATCCTTTCCGAAACCAGGAAGGACTCAGTAAGTGTTGCGAGTTATAATATGACTCATTTCAACAATGACTTGAGCACATACTGGGGGCCAGGCGTCAGTGCTTGGTGCTGGGGATATACAGCCACGAACTAGGCGACTAACATTTACTGAAACGCTTATCACAGGCCGAGACCAAGCTAACTGCTTCACATACCTTTTCTCCTTTTAACTTCACAACTGCCCTGTGAGGTAGGTATTGTCACCTTCATTTTAAAGTTAAGAAAACTGTTACTTCAAAAGCTTGCCTAACTTGGCCAAGGTCACAGATCTTGTAACCGGAAGACCCAGAATTAGCACCCGGTGTGTCCGGTTCCCCAGCTCCTGCTCCTTATTCCATTGAAATGATGCTTCAGTGCCTTACGTATGTCTCCCTACTTTTCCCTTTGACTTCAGAGGTTCTCAGCTTTGGCTACCCACTAGAGTTGCCTGGGGAGCTTTTAAAAAGCATCTTTGCCTGGGCTTCACGCCAAACAAAGAATATTTGGGGGTCCACAGATCCGCATTGTTGAAAGAACTCTGGGTGAGGCCAACATGTGGTGATGGGTTGAAAACCACTCAATATCATTAATTACCATCCTAAGAGTTTCCAGCATTCTTCTTGGGACACTTGGCTGATTAAGTGTTTACAGCATCCAGGTAGTTTTTCTTCCCTTTTAAACAAAGTAGTTAACATGTGGGAAATACTTTAATAATGCAAAAGTTTCCCCAAAGTGGAACATGGTAACAGATCCATTTAAAGAGGAATTCAGAAACGGAGAGAACTTTTTGTAGGAGAGCTGTGATCTACAGTGAATGGTAAGAAATAACCTGGGGTCTGGAACACCCATGAGCTCCTGAGCTTCTGGGTCTCTCTCTTCTGGTGAGACTTGGAACCTGAAAACTCTCTTAATTTGATGGAGGAAGAAAGCTTTGGGTCAAATGATGGTTCAAGAAAGTTTCCTTCAGCCCTGATGAGCACCGGCTACAGAGTAATGTATGTTTTTGTGGTCCAAATGAAAGTAAACTCAAATAGTTTCAATCTTGCTAATTTGAATGTGTTAATATATGTACTCAAGACTAAGGTATATTCTGAATGCGGTAAGAAGAAAATACCCAGGAACCTAAAAGAACAGATATCTAAATTTCTTGAAGCTATTTGAAAATCTTTATCTGCTCAAGCAATGCATGTGTATATGCTTATATAAGCTTTTAAGTTAAGCCTTCTGTGTTTCAGGCTTTCAACACTTTGTTAAACATCTATGATGTGATAGTAACATCTTGCCTTTGTGAAGATGGCAATCTAATTAATTATTGACTCTCCACTAATTAAGCCAGTGAGTTGTGACAGTCCCTTAAGAGAAGTTCTTCTCAAAGCATGTGTATCACATACTAAGAGTAAATGGTCAGTTGAAGTAATCACAAAGTTGTGGTCCATAAAACTCCTGGAAAGAGAAAAATAGGGAAAGTAAATTTGGGGTCCCTGGATTCCACAGGTTGAAGGCATGTCTATGAGAAGAACAAATCAAGGCTACTGGGGGAGGGAAGGCTTTTCAAACCAATAGGTCTTTAGAGAAAGAGAGAGTGGTGATCGTCACTCTACTAACATGAGTAACTTAAGGTGAGTCTTATCTCTGCATTTTAAAACCTAGCCCTCAGCACTGATAGGATAGTTGGATCATCATGTTCCCCAGGGGATCAAGTTACCTTATGACTGTAACTAGAAAGGTCATTACCAAAGTAAACAGAAAAAAGAAAGAAGGAAGAAAGGAAAGAAAGAAAAAAAGAGAAAGAAAAGAAAAACATGAAAAATGGCCTCCTTTTTTACATTTCCACATAGGTGATCTCCATTGCAGGAGATGAACTTGAACTTGGTTGGGCGGGAGACGGACCTGGTTGGGCGGGAGACTGGAGCCCCTCAGAGAATTTGGGATTCTTCCATTTTTACTGGGAGGGTTGGCAGGTATAACTTGTGTTGTTATGTGAGTCCATGAGAGCCTCCAGGGTTCTAACTCGCTGCCTCTCCATGTGGTGGGGAGTCGGTCGCTCCCTCTGAAGCACTCGACTGGTTTCTGTCTGTGGCTTACCCATGAACAGTGGCTTGGAAGTGTCAAAGCATGAGAAGCATGCCGTGGACCAGCATGCGCTGCCCTCGTCTTCTCCTCCATGGGTCTGCATGGCAAGCTCAGGCGCTGTCTGCCTCTGGGCTCAGCTGTTGCCTTCTTTCCCTACAGAACTCGCTAAAGGCTTCGAATCGGAAGAAGAAGAGGACCAGCTTTAAAAGGAAAGCCAGTAAAAGAGGGACAGAAGTAAGTGTCTCAGGACTCCGTGCCCCTGAGCAGCTCCCTCCTCCTCACCATAGCCTCTCTCTGATGTGATCTGGCCCAAGCTTCTTTTCCTCATAAATTTTTGGCCTCCTGTCCCTCCTTTACTATACTCACTCAAACCCCACACTGGAATTCCTTTCAATTTCTGGAAAACGTGTACACGTATAACTTCCTGCGACTTCAGGGTCAGAGGATTTGCACTCATCCGTGGAAATAGGATCCCAAGATGATGATGAAGAAATCCCATTTCTAGAATGCTCAGAGCATACAGAGTAGAAGAAAACAACATGGCTTGTTCTCAAAGGCGAATTATAGCTTGAGAGCCTTTCTTCTAAACTTTATATGGACTATCTTTTTAATAGTAAGCCCTATGAAACAAGATGTAGCTTTTTTATTTGGGGGGGGGGATCAAGGGTTAGTGGTGGTGGGGTACTGGTATTTTCTCCCTTCCATTGCTTTTGGGCTATGCATCCAGGTCATGGACGAATGTCTCAGTAGTATTGCTTTCTTCCTTTAGCAGGAAAACAAAGGTCGTCCTTTTGTGATAAAACCTATCTCTTCTCCTCTCATGAAGCCGTTGCTTGTGTTTGTGAACCCCAAGAGCGGAGGCAACCAGGTGAGTCATTTTTCATGAGTTTAACTTGGAAGCCTCAGTGCTTTCTTGCAAACAAATTCCCAGCACCAGTTCAAATAGCACCACCTAGAATCCCAAGCATTGGAAGACAACCAGTTTCTCAGGGACAGGGTTAGTGATGCAGGGCACAGCCTTACTGCAGGGTTAGGCAAAACCTGGAGGTCCTGTGATTTATCCCTCAGCTTCCAAATAAGACTCTACCGGCGGCCCTCCAAAAAATGCTAACGTTTTCCTTACAGGTTTTAAAAGAGATCATTCCAAAATCTCTCAGTTAATATGTTTCAGAGTTTCGTAGCTCTTTGTTAGGAAGTTCTTTATGGACTTCTCTTCATGGCTTCCCCTTGTAAGTTAGGCCTGACTACTTTCGTCCTGATCCTCAGAGCAAAGCGAGAGCAATGATTCACCATTCCCAGTGATCATTAACAACGAACGCCACCAACGCTATCAAAAATGTCACCTCCTGAAGGTTTCATTTGGTCCGTGCCCAAATCTTGTAGCATAATTAATCACGACCTCATCTGAGGAGAAAGTAATAGCCTGAGAACACTTACGTGTAATGACATACCTGAAGTGACACAGCTCTTTGAAGGACAGAATTTGTTCTAAAATTTAGGTCTTTGTCTCCTCATACACTTCTCTTCCTACTCTGAGGCTTCTTATCAGTGCTCTTCTTTGGCTTTGATTCTTCTCTATCTTCCTGAAAGAATAAATAGAAAATATTTTCTCTGTCCGTTAAGTGCACATTTTTCATTTTGAGGTGAGATTCCTTGAAGTTTCACACTTTACAATTACAGATTTGAAACTGTCTAATTAACTCCACGTAAGAAGGCGAGTCCTATAATTAGGATTGATGTTCTTCATACGAAGGATGCCGGGCATTTTTCCAGAATGGATTAATTGCAATAAAGCTTCTCTTCAGAGGGCTTGTGATTTAAAGAAAATACTTTTTCTCCATTTCTTTCTTGGTTTAAAAATTCTTGATAACTTTCTGGGTTAAAAATCTTTAACATTGATGAAAACAGCAAAGAAATGTGCCATAAGTGAAAAAATCTACTTTCAGCATCCTGCTTTTTTTAAGTTGGTGAGTGATGATCTTCATGTTGTGATGATGGCGATCCTGAGACTGTCACTGGAGGGGCTTTTCGGGAGTGGGGTTCAGTGTGCCCTGAACCAGAGTCATTCCCTAGGTCTGGTCTCCCTAGAGCCTCATGAGGGGTGGAGGTATATTTGGAGACCATGGAATCAGCAAAGCTGATGTAATGGACTCCGTTGACTTTGAACACTTGAGTATCACATGATAATTCCCAGTATATTTTACCATGAGAGTCATTCTAGAAGATGCACTCATTAAATCATAAGCCTTTTTCCTCAGGCACTTAGAAACTTGTAGGTTTCAGGAGCAGACAGGCCATTAAGATAGAGCCCATTTTTGTTGGGATCTCTAAATAAATTAGTAATGCCAGAGCTGATCTCATGCTGTTTCCTGTTTCACTAACTAGAAAACAAGAAAGCTTAAGTAAACTTTCTAAGGGCATCTTGCTAATGACACCCAAGGGGCAAAGGGGAAAAATAATTCAAACAACATTAACTATATGTGATTTCTGAATTGAGTGGATCAAACCGAGATTGTTCTGGAATTTCAGAGCAGCCACTTGGGAGTGGTAAGAAAGTGTTGGCATAGAAATGTCTGAATTGAAGATGGACCTACTTACTTATGCAGAGAGAAGGATGGGGAAGTAGTGCCCCCTTTCCTTCTCACTCCATGGCAAACTCCTGTTCAGCCTTTAAGGCTTGGAACCATTTCCCAAAATGAGTCACCCTGTCCACGGTGCTCCCATAGTCCGTGGCACAAACCCGTGTCTTGTGAACTGCAGCCTAAGTGCTCTGTGGGTGTTCTGCCAAGACAGAGGCTCCGTATTGCCTGGAGCTGCACCTTCCAACCTGGGATTTCTCCTGCGTGGGCTCTAGAAGTGAACAAATAATCACGTCACAAGCAATGCGGGTTTTATAGCAAGTTATCCTGACAGCGGCTTTGTTACTGACGAGAATTCAGGAAAGGGGAGAATCATTCTGGAAAGGAAGTTGAGATGTGTTTGAGATACGGGAAGTGACCGTGAGGTATTCAAATAAAAATGCCCAGGTTTTAGAGACAAAAGACTTAAGTGATTTGCTCTCATTTTATACATTTTGGCTCATGAGACTACTTCTGGAATATCTAGGATTCTCAGAAGTATGGCTAACCGCATCAAAATGAATATTGTATAACTTTCTATTTTTATGTAAAATAGAGTTTTTACTAAGCCTAGCAAAGAGCATTGCTTCTGAGCACAGTGCGAAATGCTGAGGGAGTTTTAAATACATCCAGATACCTTTGTACAGTGGCAGTCATTCAAACTGATCTCCATCTTCAGTCTTAGGAAGGGACCGCTTGATTCCCAGTTGTAGTGTGAGTAGGGAAGGGTCATGGTCATAGATGATCTAACTCCTCTATTAGGGCCCACGTTTTCCTGTGCCGTGGCTGTCTTGTGCCCTTAACTTTGCAGATGAGGGGGAGATTCTGAGTGATGGGGAGTCAGAGGGTGAACTGTGAAAGTTTCTCCCTCTTTGGCTCCCTTGAATCTTGTTTCCTCTATAATTTTGCCCCCCCCCCCACCTTTGTTGTGATAAAGGATCAAAGATCCCCAGAATCAGGACAGCCCTGAAAACAGGGCAAGTGAGCCCAGGAAGGTGGCCCTGAGATTCTGCTTTTCTAGAAAGACCACACTGATTAGTGAGGGCTGACTAGAAATACTTCCCTGCTGTGTTGTTCAAACCTGTTTTTTGCCTGATTTATTTTGCTTATCTCTTTGTAGATAGAAAGCACTCCCTCTTTAAAGCCAAGGCTTCGGGCGCCTGGGTGGCTCAGTAGGTTAAGCCTCTGATTTTGGCTCAGGTCATGATCAAGGCCCACATCCGGCTCTCTGCTCAGCAAGGAGCCTGCTTTCCTCTCTCTCTGCCTGCTTCTCTGCCTACTTGTGATCTCTCTCTCTCTGTCAAATAAATAAATAAAATCTTTTAAAAAACTAAAAAAAAAAACAACACAAAAAAACGCCTAGGCTCCAAACCTTTATTTAAACTTGCTTGGGCAGCTCTTAAGTAACTAACTAGACTCTGTCGCCATCTTCTGGCAAGAAAAATACCTACAGCTTTTCAGAAATGCAGTATTCTGTGTGTGTGCCGAAATTTTCCTACACATTGCAGCAATTCATTGAGACGAACACATTTGGGGCTGCCTCAATGTCCTTTTTAAACAATAATTTGTTTTAGACAGTTATTTCACTGTAATTGTCTCTGTTTTTCCATCACTTAAGGTGGAGGGGATAGTGGGAGTTCTGAAAGTTTTAGAGGTTGGCGGCACTGGTGCTGGGGGGACCAGGAACTGGAACCAGGGACTACAAGGTCAACTTTGAGTTTCTCCTCCTGTGGAAAAGATGTAATACTGGGAGATAAAGTTTACACCCACGCAGTCCCCTCCTCTGTGTTTGAAAACCTGAGGACTCGAAAAATAGCCCCCCTCCCTTAGGTAACTTAACTTTCACTCTAACTTCAGAACTTAGTGTTTTTCTTGGATGTCCCTGACTCATTAGCATCTTTCTCCCTGAGTCTTATGTCGACACTCCTGACATCTCTCGGTGTTTCCCGCTTTCCCAGGATCTCTCTTGGAGGCTCCTGCTCAGGACCTCTTTCCAGGCACTCAGGTTATATGTTCTGGGTTAAGCAGGTGGGAGAGGGAGACAAAAATCAGTAACTTCAGATATTTGAGTCCCCAGACTTTTTTTTTTTTTTTAAGATTTTATTTACTTATTTGACAGACAGAGGTCACAAGGAGGCAGAGAGGCAGGCAGAGGGAGAGGAAGGGAAGCACGTTCCCTGCTGAGCAGAGAGCCCAATGAGGGGCTCGATCCCAGGACCCTGGGATCATGACCCAAGTCGAAGGCAGAGGCTTAACCCACTGAGCCACCCAGGCGCCCCACGACTTTCTAAATACTTGAGCAAACAACCTCAATGATATTCTATGATGTGCAACCTGAGGATAAATCAAGAATCATGATGTTTGGATACAATTTTAGGCTCCTAGTGCTTAGAACAGGCTAAGAGGAGGATAGAAGGGTAGTCAGCAGATGGTCACACATGTCGAAGTCCATGCCCAAGATCTTCTTGTCAAGCGAGCCTCAACAGATGGAAATAAATCAACAAGACAATAAATCTTTCCCCAGTTATAATACTGGTGGCAGCTGTCTTACTCCACTCAGGCTGCTCTAATCGAATACTGGATACTAGATGGTTTAATAATAGGAATTTATTCCTTACAGTTCTGGGGGCTGGGAAGACCACTATCAAGGCACCAGCACATATGGGAGCTGGTAAGGTTCCCCTTCCTGATTCCAGGAGCATCGTCCTCTCACTGTGTCCTCTGTGTCTTCACGTGGCAGAAGTGATGAGGGAGCTCTTTGGGGTCCCTTTTATAAGGGGCACTAATCCCATTCATGAGGGCTCCACTTTCCCCCAGGCCCCCGCCTCCTTTGATAGGGCAAGAGCCCACCTGGCTGTCTGGCTCCTCAGTTTCTAGCCGGACTGATACCTCACAGTGTCAGTCCGGCTCCCGTGATTACAACATTCCAGTGGGTGACTCTCATTCCCTAGAACACAGAGCCCGAGCTCCTTGACAGTTTTTCTGACAACTCACCCAGTTTTTTCTCCCACCAACTCCCCCAGTTGTGTGTCCCACCGCTCCTGCCTCACCGTGCAGAAGGTCATGTCCCCACGGCACGTCCTGTGCCTCCCTCTTTCTCTTCTCCACGTGCTAGCTTTCCTCGTCTTTCAAGAAACAGTTCAGATATCATACATAGGATGCCTTCCTCTAATCCCCAGATTGGTGCTCAGAGTGCCTTCTCTGGCCTCCTCCTTCTCTGTAGGCCCCTCCACCAAACCATGAACTCTCTTCAGCCGATGCATTTATTTTGGGTTTGCCTCTTTCTGAGCTTCCTGAGTGTACACATGGGCACACAGTAGGAGCCTAACATTTTTTTTTTTTTGAAGAAAATTAGGTATTTCTTTGGGGTTATTTGAAGCCAGTTTGAAATGATTGTTTCTTTATCTCTTCCTCCCACTAGCTTTTATCTTCCTTGGGACTCTCCTAGCAGCTTTTGCAGCAATTTGGCTAATCCCTCTGAGACATAAACCAAGGGCTTGCTCAGTAACCCACCAGCATGTTTCAGACCACGGAAGAGTTACAAGGCTTCGATGGAGACTGATAAGCTAGCGGAGGAGATTCATTCTTAATTGACTCTCCAAACCCCCAAGCCATTATTGTATTTTCTTTAATGAATAATGCTGGAACTTCCTCTGTTTAGTAACAGAGAGCGGGATCTTCCCTGTTTTGTCCATCTTTCTCTCTTCCCACCCAATACTGTGTCTGGCACTTAGTAGGTGAGTCTATGAATCCTGTTTACTTCCCTCCAGAACAATCTGCCAGTCTTCTGGGAAGTTGTTTTCTCTTCTCCCAGCCTGTTCCCCAACCCCTGGAGCCAGAAAGGACCTATTTGTCACTCCCCAGGAATACCCAATCTCACAATATCTTAACAAGCTCTGTAGTCAGCAAGGTGACCCAGCTACAGCCGTGTGTATGAGAACCCCCCGGAGTGTGTTAGAATTGACACACAACCGGTTTTTCCATTTAGAGAAAGCAGAATACTGTTCAGAAAAGCTGCAGCTTTTTTCAAGAATAAGACAAAATAAACCAAAAACGCCAAGTAACCTAAACTTGAGGTTGACAAAGGCCCAAGGCTGAAAGTTCTAGCCCACGGACCCTGTGCCTCCTTTCCTGCTCACTAGCCATAGGACCTTAACAGGAAATCAGTTGAAGACGCTGGGCTCAACGTTCTTCAAACATTGTGTCTTTCTTTCCTCCTAAATCTTGATGAACTCTAAGCCAGTTTCATGTCCTTTATCTTTGTAATCCCAGGATTTAACATCCTGGTTTGCTCTTTGCATGCCCATAGAGGGAGTGAAAGCAAAGACAAAAGGCAGGTGTGTGAAAGGGGGCAGGGAGGGAGAAAGAGCAGGAAGAGACAAAACAGCACAATAGCCTCCAAAAAAAAAAAAAAAAAAAAAATGCAGCTTTTGGATTTGGCATGTGGCCAGTGACAGATAAGAGCGTGTTTGGGACTCGTTAGTGAACGGCACTTCTATAAATGTCTGAGTCAGCTTAATCCTGTCAGTGAGAAAGAAATGACTCTTTTCGTGGTGAATTGGCCACGAAAGGCCATTTCTCAAGCCCTTTGATTCTATGAAATGAATTACCTAAGCCCTAAAGTAGCTCATCCTAGAGATCACAGCAGAGATGAGAGAACAGTCTTCAATATGTCAGACCTTTATTTTTCTCCAGCCGACATGGTGGATTTAAAACAATGCAGTGCTTTTCAGATCCTTGCCAGTTTTGCTATTGCATATGTTTTAGAAAGACTACTTTTATTTTATTTATTTATTTTTAAAGATTTTATTTATTTATTTGTCAGATAGCGCAGGAGCAAGCACAGGCAGGCAGAGTGGCAGGCAGAGGCAGAGGGAGAAGCAGGCTCCCCGCTGAGCAAGGAGCCCGATGTGGGACTCGATCCCACGACGCTGGGATCATGACCTGAGCCGAAGGCAGCCGCTTAACCAACTGAGCCACCCAGGCGTCCCAAAAGACTACTTTTAAAAGAAATAATTCTATCACACTCACACCTGAATGTGACCTCTGATTGGGTTGACGTGTGTGGTTTTGCACGTTATCCCCGCACTGCTGTTATCCCTGCACAGCTGTGAGGGCGTTCTTACAATGGGCTTCGGTGTCAATGGAGCCTCCCGGAAATGGTACGGAGCAAAACTTGCCAGCCTGAATGCCCCTTCCTCCAAAGGATAAATGTAGACCATTAGGTGTCACCATGAACACACATTTAAGAGAAGCAAAACCAAAATGGTGTGATCATTCCAACCTTTTGGAGAAATTTTAGTTTAAGAAAAACCGCCTCTCAGTGCCCTTTACTTCATTTTTTTTTTTTTTTAGAAGGAAGGTTTAAAAAAATTTTTTTAAAGATTTTATTTATTTGACAGACAGAGATCACAAGAAGGCAGAGAGGCAGGCAGAGAGAGAGAGAGGGGAAGCAGGCTCCCCGCCAAGCAGAGAGCCTGATGCGGAGCTCCATCCCAGGACCCTGGGATCATGACCTGAGCCGAAGGCAGAGGCTTTAACCCACTGAGCCACCAAGCCATCCCCTTTTACTTTATTTTTAAGAGGTGTCCATTACCTGGTATTGTAGGCGTTGCAGAAGCTGGAATTGCGATGAGCCAGAAGTGGGTTTGTGGCCAGAAGTGGAAAGGAGTAATTTTTTTTTAAAAGATTTTATTTATTTATTTATTTGGCAGAGAGAGAGGAGGAAGCAGGCCGCCTGCTGAGCAGAGAGCCCGATATGGGACTTGATCCCAGGACCCTGGGATCATGACCCAAGCCAGAGGCAGAGGCTTTAACCCACTGAACCACCCAGGCACCCCGGAAAGGAGTAATTAACATTAACCATTCCTGTTCCTCTAGGGATTCAAAACTGAAAGATTGATTTTTGAGCAAATCAGTGGGAATTTTTTTTTTTTTTTTAACTGGTCACCAAAATGACTCTGGTCTACCAGTTAGGCGTCAAAGATTACTCCAGATAATCCCCGACTGACTTGATAGCAAAGCTCAGTATAGGAAGAGAGAAAACGACCCAGCGTGTAGTTAGTATTATGAGTCTAGCTCTGTGTCTGAATTTTATAGGAAGCAAAATATGTCATGTGGTGAAATTGAAGGATTAGTTGTAATAATTAAGGATAGAATGTTATTCCTAAATTTATAGCAAGCACATGATAAAGCAGAACTTTTAAATTATAGGTTTGGATGAAATGTGGAACAAAAGACCTGCATCGGCCCCTGGAACAACCGGCCTAACGATGTGATAATTACAAGCTACACTTTAGCCCTCACAACCTCAAGTGCAATTTACTGAATAGATTAACAAGGAGCAACAAAGAAAGGGACTAACCTTTACAAAGGCCTATTTTGTGCCACATACTGGGTTAGATCCATAACTATTACTGATTCATTTAATTCTCATTACCCCCCTGGAAAGCAGATTTTGCCCTCTTATTGAATATGCTAGATTTCTGCAGGCTTTTAAGTGCTCACGATCTCCTCATGAGAACACCCAAGTTGTTACCGACTCGAATACCATGCTCTCTCTGCTGTCTTAGCATGACTCTCGGATACAGCATAGTAGGTGTTCAGACTAGGGAATATTTTAAGGAAGGGCACTCCGGATAGCTAATGGAGGAACTGTACCTGTAAGCTACATGCACTGCCCAGCTGATCAAGTGTTCTTTGCTGCGGCTGATAATGACCTAAAACGGGGCACCCTAGGCAGTCTTCAATGATGCCGCTTAATGAAACGATCCTTCTTTCACTTCTTCTCTGCTCAGTTCACTGTTAAGAAATGATCTCCAGAACTGCCTTGTGTTTTCCATGACGACCTGTTCTACAAATGCCAATTATAAATCACTTAAAACATTCCAGAAGTGTTCATGTGGGAACTGTTTGACTTAGAGACATGGAAATTGAAACAAAGTCAAAGTCAGTCAAAGTAAGCCAGAACGAGGAAAGTCACATGTGTCTATCCTAAGTAATGAGGAGCCTGTATGTAAGACCTCGGCTTCAGGGGGTGCCTGGGTGGCTCAGTGGGTTGAGCCTCTGCCTTCGGCTCAGGTCATGATCCCAGGGTCCTGGGATTGAGCCCCGAATCTGCTTCCCTTCCTCCCTCTCCGCCTGCCTCTCTGCCTACTTGTGATCTCTCTCTGTCAAATAAATAAAATCTTTAAAAAAAAAAAAAAAGACAGACTTCAGCTTCAGTTAAGAGAAGTTATTTCAATAAAATCATACTTAGGTCATCCTGTCTATATTCATGTTAGGCAAAGATCAAAGTAATCTTCGCAATGAAGTAAAAAATTCACGTTAAATGACATGGACTGACTAATGGGAAAACCAGTAGTTACTGTTCAGTAAGCACTTAATTGCATGCCACACACTGTGACCACCGTGACGTGCTCCTCAAACATGACTGCATTTAATTCTTGTGACAAGTCTGTGAAAGAGGTATTCTTATCTCCACATTAAAGAGAAGGAAGTTGGGCTCACTGAAATTGGAGAACTTGGCCAGAGTTAATGCAGTTGGACAAAAGCCCCGTCTGGACATTCAGCCTGTGTATCGATGGCCAAAGCCCATGATTTTAATTACTACTTGATGCTGTTTATAATTAGGTGATTTTTTTTTCATGAATATATAATGTATTATTTCAGGGGCACAGGTCTGTGAATCATCAGTCTTACACAATTCATAGCACTCAGGTGATATTTTAGAGAAGATTTTTTTGTTTTGTTTTTTAAATGAGCAGCAAATATTTGGAAATCTCTTCCTGTTGTCTTAATTTTTTTTTTTTCCTAACAGGGAACCAAAGTCCTGCAGATGTTCATGTGGTACCTGAATCCACGGCAGGTGTTTGATCTTTCTCAGGAGGGGCCCAAAGATGCGTAAGTCTGGAAACTGCCCTCCGTGGTCCATAACGGTTTAGGCAAGCGAGAAGGGCTTCTGCTGTGCAGTCAGGCTTCCTTATTAGATTACCTTGTGGAATACTTGCTGACCATCCCTCATTGACTTTCTCAACTGTGGTCACCTCCCTTAAGCCTTCGTCTGATGGTTCCCCTCCTACTCTTCTTTGGGCTAATTCCTCTTCCAAACCAGCTACACAGTTGTTCACTCAGGACATCCTTTTAGTGTGTTTGTGTCTCATGGGCAAGCAACTGTCGATTACTTACAAGCCTGCACTGAGGAAGGATTTGTCATTTTTCTACTTACTCTTGTACAGCTTGGGGAAGTACATCAGTGAGACTGTAAGTGGATCTTTGGAGAGTGGCCACATTTATTTATGAATATGTTCGTGTATTTGAATGACAGGTGGGGGATGTGTGCACCTGTGTCCACTGGAGACTGAATGATTAATTGTGCCTGTGGATTCCGCACCAGGACAGGAAGATGTTTTAACTCCTGCTCGATCCCTTTTCCCGAACTTCTCAGAAGTTTCGTTCTGTTTTTGTTAGGAGTATTGAAAATCAAGTTTAGACCTAGGTGACATGTATCCTGTATCTTCCCTTTGGCGGCGGTGGTGCTGTACATGGTGGGAAAGAGCAGGACTGTTCTGCTGCTGTCCAATTCCCATTTTAAAAGCCATGTATTGAGATAGTTTGGATGTTATCGGATAAACATTAGAGCTTAAGGGATACTGATTATTTTTAAATAAATAACAGTATCAGAGGCAATGTAACCAGTTCAGATAATTTCTAGAGAAATAATATTCCTGTATGAAATGGACAAATCATATATTTGAAGCATTCAGGAGAACATTAAATATAAAAATTAATTTCTGCCATCATTCTTTTAATCTATGAGCTTCTTCACCACTAGAGTTCGCTGTAAAACTTCTATATATTTTTTCTGTATTTGGATGGACTAAGGCAAATCTCCTACCCTGGCTTTTGTCCTTTTGGATGCTTTTCTTAAAATCTTATCACTTTGGTTAGACTTTAGGCAGAGCCTTCATAGGTCATTCCTAAAGAATGTGGCCAGATAGGAGATGTTTCCAGAAGAAAAAAAAAAAACAAACTTGATTTAGAAGATAGTGTATTTTAGAACAGAGGCATTGACAGCTTCACTTAAGGAAATGTTTTAGCAAGGGTGCTATAATTGTGTTTTCTCAAGAGCCAACATGAAAAATGATCTAATTTTAAACAAATTTTAAATAAAGAAAAATCAGTAAGTCTTCCCTCTTTGGGCTGAAGAGTACAAATTTGGTTTGAGTGTTGGTGAATGAGTAGAGAGAGAGCTAGAATTGTAGGTGTGGTGGTAATGCTGTGGGCATCCTCCCGCCATCCTGTCTCTCGGAAGAGGTTTACTGGGATTAAGAGTGGAAAGTATAAATTTGAAAAGCAAATCCAGGAAAAGCTGACAAAAAATGAGGAGGAGACACATAATGACTACTGACTACTGATTAAGGAGGATTTTCTTTGAGAAAGGAGGAAGGGGTATGATGGGAAAAGAAAAGGAAGGCGAAACTAACTAGGAAAATCGTGTGAGTGGATACATTAGTGGGATTATGAGAGATAAAACTCTGGGACATCCTGAAATCCCATTCCAGAGTCGGCCATTTAAAAATGATTTTTGCTGCCAACGGCTGATCTCCTTGTTGGGATCCATGCCCATAATGACATTATTATCCTCATAATTATGCCTTTTCTCCAGGGGACGTCCCCTCATCCTTTTTTTTTTTTTTTTGGTCCTGTGTTTTCTCTGCAACAGCCAGTGACAAGCTCTTTTGTTTACTTCATGTTCTTTTTCCTCTACAGGCTTGAGTTGTATAGGAAAGTACCAAATCTGCGAATTCTGGCCTGTGGTGGGGATGGAACGGTAGGTCCTCAAAATAGAACCAAGCTGCCTCACTGATTTTTTCCATCTTTCCTTTGCTTTCCTTGTGACAGCTCTCTTTACTCCTTCCCACCTCACCTCTTTCCAGTCCCCTAAGACCTATGTCCCTGTCATGGGAATCATAGCCCGTAAAGTGTTAGAAGGGATGTGGTTATTGTCTCATGGATTCATACTTGGTCTTCCTAAATTGTGTCTTATTCTCTCAGCTATATTGTATCCTTTCCTGTTCTACAAGATAAGGTTGTGGCCAGGTCATTACCATGAAGGTTATAAATGACTGAATTCTTCATTTAAAAAAACAACTTGTTTCCTTTGGTTCATAATCATCGGTCACAATCATTAAGGAGAGGTACATGGACAAAATTACTGCACTTGTTCTTTTATGAGTAGAGATAAAACTTAGAATACTGACATTAGTTTGCCTTAAAGATCATCTCCTTTGTATTCATTTTTGAAGAAAAAGTGGAATTGGGCTGAAGTTTAATATTATGGGTACATTTTCCTTTATTTGTCTCACTTGGTTCTCCATTTGCCCTCTACTTTTGTTGGCATATCAGCAAAGGGAAAGAATTGAGAACCACAACGTTTAGACTCTGCTGCCCACTATCTTTTTCTTTTGTATTTGGAGTTTGGTCTCATAGGATCTAGAATTTTATTATGAACTATCTTTGGCTTTTCTCTAATCTCCCTAATTAGAATGTTATAGTCTCAAAGTAGCAACAAAATCTTTTAACTCTCTCTCATAATACTTAATGCCACATTGGATACACATTATATACCCAAAAAATACAACTGGAAAAAACCAGAACAGTGTTTCTACAGGTCCCTTAAGTTACTCCCTGAAGATGAAAACTTTTTTTTAGTTGGAAAAATTGTGTTTACCGTTTGTCAAGATTCACAGTACACGTTATTAGCTTATAAAAGTCATTATAAAATCTTACAGCTGAGAAGCCAAACCTGGTTCACTATTTTAACCCATTGTCTTCCAAAACTTTTAGACCATGGAATTTTTTTCTGCCACAATACCAATTAAAGTTCTATCAGTTGTAGGTTGTCAGGAGATACACAAAGGGATAAGCTGGTTTTGAATTTTCCCAACTTTTTTTTAGTAGGATTATATCCAAAAAAATCCTCTAGGAATATATATGTATTTGGTATTAGTATGTTTGTGTATCTATATATATGTATATATTTGTATGTATATATAAATATATTAAATATATATTAGTATATTGCGTTTAACATACATACCCACACACGGAATGTTCTTAGCTCAGCTGTCCCCAGATTCATTATCTAAATATAAGCTTATTTAAGTGACCCTTTACTACAGTTTTTTCCCTTATTTTAGAATCTCCTTATCTTTCTGTATGACTTCTGTTTTTGCTCCCATCTTTTCTCCTCTAAATCTCAGTGACAGCAGCAGAGAAGTTGAGGCTATGCCTGCTGTCCTGAATTCAGAGTTCTTACCCTTTCTCCACTGAAGTGACCATGACCTCAAAGCCACATCCACTCCCCATTCCTTCTCTACAACTTGGGCCCCACCAATGATTGAGTGCCACTCCTTGCAAATTTCTCCCACCCTGCTGGAGCTCCTGGCAGGTCGCTCTCACATCTCCTTTCTTCTTCCTTTCCTCTGCTCAGCGGATATGCGCAGGACACACATTCTAGGTTATATGGTTTTGAGGCATTCTATGCAATTAGAGAATTGTTTGAAAACCCGGGGCTTTAAAGCCTGAAGGACAAGAGAGAGCCGAGTCTGGATACTTGCGACACAGCTGCAATTAGGGAGTCCGGGCCAGAGTTCCAAAGGGGAATGAAAAGATTGAAGGAGAAAGGACCACTCATAGTCTATTCTGTCAAGAAAAAAACAAAAGCAAAATACAGAGGAGTTTCAGGAAAGAGGCCGTGGTTCTATCCTGAAGGAGAGACTGGAGAATTATCATTGATTTTGGAGCCTAGGAGGTAACTAGTGGTTTTCAAGAAAACCATCTCAATAGCGTGTCTGGAACAAAACCCAGAACGACAAGCAAGTGAGACTTGGTAGATTGTTAATGAATCCTAAAAACCAGACCCAATTACAGTGTTGGATATCTGTAAGTACGCCCTGGTGCCATTAATAACACCTTTTTGACGTGAAGACTCCCTAGTTCTCCTACTTAGCCTGTCTTTTCTATCCTCCTTTCTTTAAATATACCATAATTAATAGGTACTCCGCAAGGCTAGATATTACTCTTCTTTTATGTTCTAGGTAGTTTTTCTTCTTAGGGACCGTATCGATGTTCCTGGCTTTTGTTTTCACCTCCTTCCACATAACTCACAAATGCACTAGACATTTATCCTCGGGTCCCTTGCAACAGGCATGCCCCAAAGGAAAGTAGCAGATTTAGCCGTGGGTTGGTGCCTACTTTTGTACTAACTATTTTCTCAGTGGTAACCTCTACAGTTTAATCACTCAAAATCAAGACTTGGCTTATCTTGTACCTTATATGCAACCAGGTTTTATTTTATTTCTTTACTTGGCTACAATGGATGTGTTGTGAAAGAGGCCTGGAGTTTATGAAATGTTTTTCTAGATAAGTGATTGATTTTTTTTTTTAAGATTTTATTTATTTATTTGTTAGAGAGAGAGAGCGAGCGAGCACAGGCAGAGAGGCAGGCAGAGGCAGAGGGAGAAGCAGGCTCCCTGCCGAGCAAGGAGCCCGATGTGGGACTCGATCCCAGGATGCTGGGATCATGACCTGAGCCATGGTTAAGCAGCCGCTTAACCAACTGAGCCACCCATGCATCCCAGTGATTGATATTTTTAATTTGATTCATTTAGAATATGAAACTTTTAATTTTGAGTAGAAGCAGAGTTTCTGTAAAGGCGAGGCTTCCTGATGGATTTATGAAGAAAGCTTGATGGCTTAAGGCAAGTGAAGAATAATTCCTGAGAGTATCAGGGGTACGTGTGACATAAGGCATTCAGCCTTTACTCGGTGAGCGGTGAGCATATCAATCACCGTGGAAACTGTCAGAATTCTGTCAGCTCAGTGACAGGGTCCCAGGGAGAATCAGGAATGGAATTTTTTTTTTTTTTTTGACTGATTAGGAGGAGGCTGTATTAACTCTTAACTGCATTAGTTTGTGCACAAATTATTATTTCATGGTAGATATCGTGTGTTAATTTGGACACAAGTTCTTGGCTCCGCTGCTGGTTTGTGTCACTCTGCCTCCTTGTACTTTTTAAAAAAATTTTTTTTTAAAGATTTTATTTACTTATCTGATAGAGAGAGATCACAAGTAGGCAGAACAGCAGGCAGAGAGAGAGGGGGAAGTAGGCTCCCTGCAGAGCAGAGAGCCCAGTGTAGGGGGTTGATCCCAGGATCCTGAGATCATGACCTGAGCTGAAGGCAGAAGCTTTAACCCACTGAGCCACCCAGGTGTCCCCTCTTTGCACTTTTAAATAACCCACCTCCCAGCTCTGCTCTTGTCAGCAGAAGAGCTGGTTGGGTGCCAACGTTTCTGTGACTTCCAACAGGTTTCTTACCCTCCTTTGAGACCTTCTAGGTCTGCAAAGGGATACGCCGGGGTCCCTAAGGTTCTTCATAGTCGCAACATTGTAATAGTATAGACCACTGCTCTTCAAGAGAACAACAATACAAACCACATTTTCAAGTTTTCTAGAAGTCACTTCAAGTCAGAAGCAGGGGAAATTAATTTTATAACACATTTTATTGAACCTCAGGTATCCACAGGATTGTCATTTCAACGTGCAATCATGGAAAAATCACTAATGAGATAGTTTCTGTTCCATGCGTGCTGTCTTCAAAATCCAGACGTATATTCCTACATCCAGCATCTCCTGTTCGTATCTCACATTCCAGTGCTCAGTCACCAAGTGTGGTCAGTGGAGACTGCAGTGGACAGTGCAGGTGTGGTCTCTTTGGAACTGGTTAGCACAGTCCCAGGACGGCCACATGGTTGCAGTTATTGGATGGGCTTGTCTCACCTTTGCTCTCTAGGCTGGAAGGAAGCTCCCCAAACTCAAGAATGATCTCAGACCTTCATGTTTATAAAGGAGTTGCTTTTTGGTCATGCGGCAATTGCATATTCTTTCCCATCCTTGGCCATATCTCTACCTATCTCGCTCTGCATAGCCATCACTCTGCTTAAATATTGAAGGGCGTGTGGGCCAAGACCCCAGAGGCTCACATACCCTCCCCTCCCGAAGGCTCCTCAAGGGGTGAGGTGTGCCTTTCTGGCTCCTGACCTTCATAACTGGGCTGGATCTGCTGGTCCACCCTTGACCATGTGAATGTGTTTCCAAAGGCCTGGAGTTAAATTATCTGGCCATCCACTTCATGCTTATTTCTTGATCACTTGTCTTCCCTAGATGAGGATACACCCCAGACAATAGGCTCCTCTGTGCCCTGACTTACTGCATCCGCAGCAGGGAAGAAAGTCTATTTCCCTTGAACTGATAGTGTCAAGCCCATCATTCTGAGCCCCTTTCCTCCCAGAGCCTCAGCTTATCTCTTGTCTCTCTTACCCCCTCCCCATTTCTCTCCCCTTCTATCTTTATTTCTTTAGGGCTGACTTTAAAAAACATTTAATACACGGGGACTTGTAAGCTATGAAGTACAAACATAAAATATCAAAAGGAAGACTCGTGGTGTACACATCTGAAAGGGCCTTTTGAACTTACATGCTATCTTAATGGTCAGTTCAGAAATGTTGGCCTTGTTTCCTTTTGATCTCTCACTATGCCCATCTTCACTTTTTGCCAGGTTAGAAGGCAATGCAACGTGTACCTGGTCTGGTCAAAGAAAGTGCCGATTCACTGTTCTCCCAACCCCTCAGCCACCTCTAATGTTAGTACATTGCAGAAGGAAAATGGTGCTCAGCATGCACTGGGCCCACACTGGATGACGGCTAGGGTGCCCCACAGACAGGGAGTGGCAGCGCTCCCCAGCTGCGGGCGGCCCTCACCGCTGGCTGCTCTGCTCAGGGACAAAGCCCAGGAGCCTGGCCTTCCATATGGGACAGCCCTGCTCTTCCTGACACAAAGGCAGGACAGAACATTGCAAACTGGGAAATGATTTCTCCCAGTCTGGATCATTTTCTTCAGTTGTGGTGGAAAATATGCCAAGTGCTATGTTTTGTGATTAATTACATCTAACTGAAGGGGTCTGGGATGGCTGGTGGAGACAATTTGGGGAAAGCCCAACAAATAATCCTGGCCACGAACCCGAAGCCCAGACTCCCCAAAGGAGCAGGTTCCTGGTGAGGGAGAGGCTGTGGTAACAGCCTTGTACCTGAAGATTTTTATAGAGTTTTGCTTTTTGTAAGGACAGATATAGATTATTACTCAAGATCTGTCTCTTGCTATTGTGTTTTTTTACATTCTCTCTCTCTCTGTAACACTTTTCTGCTTTAGCACAGCTTGGGTTTTCACCTTTGGATAGTATCTGGAAAACTTTGTGATTGATGGCAGTCAAAGGTGGCATTGCTTTGTGACCCTGAGGTTCAGCTTCATGTGGAGAGACAGAAAGAGGGCATTTTGCTTCTGGGACGAGGAAGTGAAGAGGAAGAAAAATAAAGCTTCATCGTAGCAGCTGATGTTAATTAAGCATCTCCTGTTGTGAGGCACATGCTACATAATGCCTACATGTCATTTAGCTGATAACAGAACCCTAAGAGTCTTGGGAACTTGGAAAGATTGAATGACTTACCTAAGCTTGCCCAGCCAATGTGTGATGGGCTCTGTTTCCCCCTTCAGCCCTGCATTCTGTGGCCTTCTGAGGAAGCTGGTTTGGGGTCATACCTCTCTTGGGTGGGGAAAAACTATTAAGGATGGTACAAAGCAAAGAGACAGACCCACCTCTGCCAAAGAAGTATTGTTCATCTAACACTGATGGACCTACGAGAATTTCATGACCTACCTTGACTCTGAAAGGCAGGTGATACCTGGTGACTCCAGGGTTATGTCATGATGAAACACTAAACCTCCCTGATTGTTTTCAGGGGGAAAATGGAATATTTGGCCATTGGAAAGAGACGGTAGAATATATCTATGCAATTCTTAAATCAGTTGCTAAGAAAGGGGATGATCCTTTCATTCCAATCAGTTGTATATTATCCTTTTCTGCTTAGACCAAGTGGGAGAGAATGGAGGGTGAGAAGTCCAAGTGTCCTGAGGGCTCCTGCCTTTCTGAGGAACCATATAGCACAGGATCATGTGGATTCTTGGCTACTTTCTTTGAGAAAACAGGAGCCCCTTCAGAAGGTCTGAATGAAGGCTATTATACCGATTAAAGGATTATTAGAAGATACCCCGTCAATTTAGGGACGTTACGGGACACTCGTTTCAGTCTCATTTGAAAGTGTTTTTATTTCATGTGCTGTGGACTCACCCCCTGACCTTCCCATCTGTCTTGGCATTAGCCTTCTTCCTGCAATTTGCAATTTTTCTTTGCAGGCTTCTCTTCAGAGGAACTTATTTTATTGTGTTTTTGCCCTTCCTTTTACTTTGTCTCCCTCCTTTCACTATTCCTTCCTAGTTGTTTGTATGGTTTCCAACACTCTGAGACGTGAGCAGGTTTCCTGGAGGGTGACTCAGGCCCCTAACCTGGGGAGATGTCCCGTGTTGGAGGTCTGTCAGTGAGCCAGTGGGAAGGTAGGCCCACCACATAAAGGCTTTCTCCTTCCAGCCTCAAAGGGTCTCCACTGTCTTTGGGTTATGGCCTCAAGCACGGCTCCTTCACGCCCTTTCCAAGCCTCTTTCCTACTGGCCAAGAGGGAGCCTCTTTCATACATGGCTTCCTGCCAGGAGGGATGACCTCTTACTCCCTATTATCAGACAAAAGCCAAACTCCTGGCTTCGTCGGCTTGCCATTTTGTATTTGGCTTGCTTCTGGTCCCTGAGGATGTATTTTTCTTGTCATTGTGCCTAGAATGCAATTGGTATTGGAAATGTGACCACATGACATTATCTTCACCAGGAAAAGAGAGACTGGTTTCACCTTAGCATAAGAAAAAATGTCTAATTTAAATCTACCTAAAAGAAAGTAGACTGACTTGTGAGTACAATTTGTAAGGGGGAAGCTGAGTGTTCACCTCTCAGAGAAGTTCTAAAGAGACTGCCTTCTTTACAGGGGATGTTGGATTCAATTTCCACTGCATTCCATTGCATCTCTGAGAGGCTCTGGGTCTATGAAGGGCTGTTTGCGTCCATAGTCGGTGATCCCTGATGCTGGGATTGCTGTTTCCCTGGCTTGCCATTTAGTAGAGGGGAGCTACCTACTGTGTGCAGTCTGTGCTTCCAGCAGCACAGGGACAGTAGCCAGCAGAGGCATCAGAACTGGTTAGCATCTGACCCACACTTTGACAGCAGGCTTTGTTAATACCGTCTGTAGAAGGACTAGGAACATGTGGGGTCAGAATCTAAGGAGTCATCCAGAAGGGATTTGCCCAGCTTAAGGGAATGGAGGGAATATTGGGAGACCGTGGTGATATGCCCTTCTAGAAGGTAAACACGATTTTAGGCTTCTTGATGGACGGGCAAGTTTTACATTCTGAGACGAAATATTGGGGTAGAGAAAGGATGGACTCTCTAGATGGAATCAAGAGACCTGATAAGATTCTGACGCTGACACTCCTCGTTATTTAGCCTTGAGCAAATTACATGACCTCCTTGCACCGCATTTATTAATAAATCTGCAAATTAACCGAATTTGATCGAGCAATTTCTAAGGCTTCTCCAGCACTCCAAAGATCTCAAAAGTACAAAAGCCACTGTCTCCAGCACAGTCAGATCATATCCAGGCCATATCCCAGAACAAAATTTAGGTCTTTAAAGGCTTCTTGCACCAGAGTGGTTAAGAGGTTAGCCTTGGTGTTTGGCGTACCTGATTTTGAATGCCAGTCGTATTATATAAATGATATGAAATTAAGGAGGTCATTGGATCTTTCAAGTTTTGGCTTCTGTATCTATAAAATGGAGATGAAAATTATTCCTACCTTACAGAATTGTTTTGAACTTTAATAATATAATTACAGAACTTCGCTCAGGAATTAGCAATGGTATGTCCCTCTCTTTATTTACTATAAGCTCCCGGAGAGCAGCCATCTACCTTACTTATCTTAGCACAGCTCATTCATCTTATTTCATTTGCTTCATTCTGTGTTTTATATGTAGTAGTGTTCAATAAATGTACTGTCAAAGTATAATTTTCAAAAAAATTTTGAATAGGACTCACACAAATATAGAATAAATGTGTGCCAAATTTATTTAGCTCTTTAATGAAGGAACCAGCAAGATGATAAAGTTGATTTATTGAAGAAGTACAGGGAAAGGATTATGTAGTTATGCCAAAATACTTTTTCTAAATTTGAGACATAATTGGTTTATGGCCTTATGGGAGAATAAAACCAAACCTTTAACATAATCTTTTATTGTCGACATTCATATCTCCACAGGACAAACCTTCCTGTTAACCTACAGTCATAAAGTTCTTAGGCCCGTGAAACACTACTTTAGTATGACATTGTGAGGATATGCAACTTTTTTTTTTTCTATTTCCAGGTCTGGAGTGATTATTCTAAATAGTTATGAGACCAAGCCTAAAGTATTGTTTATCTTAGAAAAAGAATAAATGGGAATATGATTCTAGTACATAAGTATCCATTTTCTAACTAAACTTATAATAAGTACTAGGACCACCCATAATTATGTTTTCATGATGTTTCATTAAGAAGAATATAGGGATATTTAGGAAAATGCTACTAATTTCTACGATGATGTTTTGGAGGGTAACTATTTAATGAGTGCTTACATGGACCACATCAAGGGCTTTAAATACATTTTAGTTTAATCTGTAAACAGTCCTGTGAGGTAGGCATTATCTCCATTTCGAAAATCAGATAAATAAATCTCAGTGAGGTTAAATAATTTAATCAAGATTATGTAGCCAATATGAGCCAGAATTGAAATTCAGTCTGAGTCTTGTACAATTCTGAGTCTTGTATTGTCTCCAGTGCCTATGTTATAAACCTCCCTAAAAATTTTAAACCGTTCTAAATTTTAAGGTAGATCTCAAGTTAAACATACAGATGAGTGGGTCTGGTTTTGCTTCTAAGACAGCACATACAAACGGTCCTCCTCCTTTTAAGAGACTCGCCATTTAAAAACCATTTCAGATAAGTAGTCTGTTTCCTGGCCACTAGATTAAAATATATATGTTTTAAAAAAAGTCAAGCCATTTCATTTGCTTTTTAAAGCTTTCTTCTCTATCACTTCTCAGCCTTTTGGCTCAGAGCAAGTGTAAAGCTTTCTTCTCAGGTTGTCTTTGTCACTTACCTATCTTTCTTATATCCCTTCTGGCCCCCGCAATGTCTGTAGGTGGGCTGGATCCTTTCTATTCTGGATGAACTGCAGCTGAGCCCTCAGCCTCCCGTCGGGGTCCTTCCTCTGGGGACTGGGAACGACCTGGCCCGAACTCTCAACTGGGGAGGGGTAAGAACTGCCCTCAAGGGCTGCCCATGCTGTCAGGTAGGAGGGTTCTTGAAGCCACAGATATTCTAATGGAAGGGGGCTATGCTACTGTTGTTCAAAGAATAAGTTAGAATTGAGAACCAATGCCCACGTATCACGATTTCATCTGGGACCTTCTCCAGTTTAAACTTATAATCATCTAGAGAAGAAAGTGGGATATAAAAATGGGGGTTAGTACATAGGCCTAGGACTTCTTGAGGTATCCACTAAAAGGCAGTTGGGTGGGCTCACCTCAAGTCTTCATGTGAAGACCTGACTTGATCTTGACCCTTAGCCCTGGCCAGAATAGCAAATCTGGTTCAGATTACAATCCCTGCTTTGGGAGAGTTACAGATTTGGGGGAGGATTTGTTTTTCTGGTTGGCGTCATCATGGCTCTGTTGTCCAGGTAGCCAGCTGTCCTTTCCACCAGAGAACCGACTTCAGGCAAGCTTATTGGAAGAAGTTTACCTGTCACTAACCCACCATTTTATTAATTTTTTTTTCAGAGTTAAGATAGCAAGAAGGCACAATTTGCTAACATATGCAGCCCCACCAGCTTTTTATCTACTATCCCCACTATCTTTTTATCTATAAGAGAGGTGGGGCTAGGCTCCATGAAAATTATCATCAGATCTTAACAGATAACAATTTGACCTTTGTGTGAATTAACCTCGCTTGGGTGATAATTATCTTCCGATATTAGCAGATATTCATTTGGTTATTGGGTGAATTAACCTCCTTCAGGTCTTTTTTATTTTTTTCAAGTGGGCATAGTAGAAATGATAATACATTAGTTGCTTAAGTAAATAGGTTTATCACTGTTAACATCTCTCATCCACATCAGTGACTTGGGTATCCTTAATATTCATGCTGCCAATAACACATGCTCAAGGAGTAAGTGGTTGCCTAAGAGGGCTGTGCCTCAGACAGACTCGCCTTAGGCCATGCAAGGAACAGTGTTGCACTACAGGGTTAGGGAGCGGTGAAGAGGTGGTAACAAAAAAAGTCATCTATCCTATGCCACCTTGATTCTTTTCCTCCTTTTCCATACACAGTTTTTCTGTGTATCTCTCAGATGCCTCTAGGGGCAGGTAGGGGACTCCTGTTTTCATTTTGACAGAAGCGACCCTCCAGCATGGCCCCCAGATGTCTACCTGTGACTATTGGTCCTTGGTACTGGCAAAAATCACTCCTCACCTCAAACCAGTTAGAGCAGTATTGCACTACGCATGTTACTGGTGACTCTTGTCTTAGATTCTAAGTACTTCAAGGAAATCTGTCTACTTTCCCAGCCTTGCTAATTGCAAAACAAATGGGGAACTATAGCAGAAGAACTCTTGCTTGCATGAAATGCCTTTGGTTACACTGCCCATTGCTCCAGGTGGCAATGGATATATTCTTTGATTCCTTAGGGCTACACTGATGAACCTGTCTCTAAGATCCTTTGCCAAGTAGAAGATGGGACAATTGTACAGCTAGATCGCTGGAACCTCCATGTGGAAAGAAACCCAGACTTGCCTCCAGAAGAACTTGAAGATGGCGTCTGTAAGGTGAGAGAGTTCTTTCTTCCCCAGAAGGAAGGTCTGCAACGTGTACCTGAGCCACAAGAAGTGCACTCCTGGCTGGAGAGTCATGTGATTCCTTCCTATGAGATCACAGCGTGATGTTTGAGTTTATAGCCACTAGGCCTATAGGGTAACACTTTTCCATGATTCTGCCCCACAGACTTCTAAAGACTGAGATTTCCTATCTGCCTCCAGAGCTCAGGGAGCTGTTCTGCATCCTCGACTTCCACACCAGAAAGAATGTATTCATTTTCCAATCTGTCAAGCATTGCAAACTCATGACCTGGGAGAAGGTGAAAACTAGGGGTGTTCTGAAGCATTAGGCGTATGGTCTTTCAATAGAAAGATAACATCCTGAGATTTGTGGTCTCCTATTAAATATCTCTCATATGAAGGACGTCTGAAGTAAGTCCGTTTCATCACTTGGTTAGGACTTGAAGATGCCCAAGTAAATATTTTGACTTAGTATTTTTCCTTCAGTGACTGAACTTTCATTCCCACCCAAGACAAACCGAGAGACACAGTTGTACATATGTTAGCGCACAGCCCCAGCAGAGCATTTGGTTCTAAGTTCTGGCCTCAATTTCAGATAAATCTGACGCATTGCCAAGTAACCACTTCCTGCATATTGCCTTCCACTTTCTTCGTTGATAGTGTTTTCAAAGTTTTGCATGCATAAGAACCTCCACGTGCAAATTGTGGGCCCAGTCCCCATTGACTCTGATCAAGTCAGTGCAGGGTTAAGCCCTGGACCTGTTCTTTCAGTGGCATCCCTGCTTTATTGGATTATGCCATTGATTGAGTCCACATTGTCATGGGCATTTCCACTTCAAAATAAATTGAACCAGATATCCTTTTAAACCAAGCCAAAACCTAGTCACTCATTAGCACCATGATCCTGACCAATGGTGATAAACACTCAAGTTTATTATTTGACTAAAATGGGTTAAAGCATCTTTTATCTTGTCTTCACATTTTTTCTCCTAAACCATGATCCAGAAATTATGAGGTTCCTAATAGATACCATGACTGCTTAGTAGATTCGCATTCCTAAGTCACAGTATTGTTTGAAACCGCAGTTATCACCTTGGGATATGATACTTCTTTCTGATGTGTTCAACTTACAGAAACTAGGTAGAATATAGCCAAAGTGAAAAGAATTATACCATATGGAAATTTTAAGGTCCTTTCCTCACCAAGCTTAGAATGCTTAGGCCCTCAGTTAAAAATCTCTATTTAAATCTCCGCCAGACAGCTTAAGAAATGGAAAGACTCCTTGGTACAGCCAGAGAACATTAATCCAGATAATTAAAGGGTTTTGAAAAACTGGATTTTTGAGGAGATATGTAGGAAATTGGGGCAATTTTTCCTGGAAAATATGAATACAAACTTAATAACAGAATAAATTGGGATATTATTTAGGGGATGGTGACCAGATGTTCTCCTAAAGCTATTGGTGAATGCTAAGACATGGATTAGAATTGTAGCCAAGAAAACATAAATGGTAGGGATGAAATATCTGTACTTTTGGCAAGATCACCAACCCTTGCTCTTGTTACTAAGGCTTGGTATTTGGTTTAAGTGCGGGAACTAGACATTCTCAAATATGAAGCCAGGAGAATGAGACAAGATTTTGGCATTGTTCTGTGTTTAGTTTCTCCCCTGCTCTCCAGCCAGTTGTAGACATTTCTTTTTTTTTTTTTTCCCAAGATTTTATTTATTTATTTATATGACAGACAGAGATCACAAGTAGGCAGAGAAACAGGCAGAGAGAGGAGGAAGCAGGCTCCCTGCTGAGCAGAGAGCCTGATGCGGGGCTCAGTCCCAAGACACTGGGATCATGACCTGAGCCAAAGGCAGAGGCTTTAACTCACTGAGCCACCCAGGTGCCCCAGTTGTAGACATTTCTAATGGGGACTGATTTGACCTCCAAATTTATGATACCTCTGATTCAGGGCCTTTCATGGGTGGTTCATTCTTTATTTCCATTGGATACGAAGGCCATCTATTTTCTTTTCTTCTGTATTAATATTTCTCTTCCTGTTACTCTCCCTCTCATTTCATTTATCTCTTAATGGGATAAGGTCCTCACTCTAATCAAACGAAGTCTTACTGGTCAAGAGGCATAAGAAACCCTGTAATAAACTTACTTTTGAAATCTTAAGGGTTAAACACTTACTTCTAACAGAAGAGAAGTATATTTCTATCTGGAGGCTAAATCTGATAATTATCTGGAAACATTCTCCAAGCTGAGATGAAATTGCTTCTCTATTTAATCTAACATTTACCTTCCACTCTGAGTTGCAGAACGGAAAGTGGAAGAGCCACCGTTTCCTTTCTAGCATTTTCCATGTGCTTTTCTCATTGTTCTAACATGGAAGCCTTAGTCCTCTCCTTTACTAAGCTTGCAGCAGTAGCAACCAGGGACCCAGAGATCTCTTGGAAGTCTTGTATGTGTGCCCACATCTGTGTCTACATATTTCATGGTCATATTAAAGATATAAGGTCTGATAGACTAAATCAAAATCTGAATAATACTGGCAAATATGTATATACACATAGATTTTTTTTTCCTGTAGGTCAGGGGTAGCTAAATGTTTCCCACTGCCTTGTTGCTTATGACTTATGTCAAAAAGGGATTTTAAAAAATGGAAGTGTAAACATATTAAATATTATTCATTTGAAGTTGCAGTATTAATATGCTGGCCATAAATCCTCAATAAGTGTATCCACTGATTAGCTTACACACGATCCTTCCATTCGAATTGACTTTCGAAGTTTGCTTAGTGAGTCATTCTTTGTAGCTATTGGGGCTGTGCTTCCCTCAGCTTAATTGGGCTCTCTTATTTAATATCCATAAGAAGAGTTCCCATTTAATAATTTGTATCTGCATCACTTGTTTCCTATGCTACTTAAAATTCTTGGGAGTGTTATTTGATCTGAGCTTTCACTAAAGCATTCAAAAATCCCCTGTTCCTCATATGCAAACACTTTCTCCCTCAGGTTGTGACTTCTCTCTTTCCCAGGGACTGCCCTGGAGACAGATGTCTGACCTTATTTTACTCTTTCTGCCTGGTTACGCACCACTTCACCTGCACTTTGTTCATCATTGCAGCTTCCTCTGAATGTTTTCAATAATTACTTCAGCCTTGGATTTGATGCCCACGTCACACTGGAGTTCCATGAATCCAGAGGTGAGGACAACGTCCCATTTCCATCTCCCAGGGAGGAAGTTTCCAGCAGGTGTTTTGCATGTTCCCTTCTGTTCGTTTATCACTTAAATATTGACAGTGTGTGTCAGTGTTGTTCATTTTAACTTTCATGATGACCCTGGGAGCTTGACAAGATAGGAACTTGTTACAGACCAGAACCTGCAACCTAGTTGTTTAGGGTCTCAGAGATGTAAAGGACAACACAGACAGATATTCCAGGTCTCAGACTGCTAATTTTTAAGTTTGACTAGAAACTTTGGGGTTATTGAACCACTAGGAAGAGATAAAGTTTCTTTCATTCAAGTCATTAGGATTCACAGCTTCTTTTTTTTTTTTTTTACTTTTTTTTTGAATTTAAGCTTTTTTAATTTAAACATATAATGTAACCCCACCCCCCTCTCCCAACCCCTCTCCCCCCCCACTCCCCTCAGTTTGTTCTATGACACTAAGAGTCTCTTTTGGTTTGTCTCCCTCCCGATCCCATCTTGTTTCATTTTTTCTTTTCCTACCACCTTAACCCCCACCCCCGTTGCATCTCCACTTTCTCATATCAGGGAGATCATGTGATAGTTGTCTTTCTCCAGTTGACTTATTTCGCTAAGCATAATACGCTCTAGTTCCATCCATGTCGTCGCAAATGGTAAGATTTCATTTCTTTTGATGGCTGCATAGTATTCCATTGTATATATATACCACATCTTCTTTATAGGATTCACAGCTTCTTGAACCACCGATTGTTGAAGTCCAACACTTTATAAACCAGAGCCATTGAAATCTGGCAGCAAAAACATACAAGTCTTCCCCGTGTGTGAGAAAGAGACAGCAGTCATCTTAGGGAATAGTAGGGGAGCTGATCGGTGGTTTAGGTAGAAAGAAAGGCTGGTGGTTGGATTGGTGACAGAGGTGCTGGGGATGCCCATCAGACAAGCTAGAGGGATGAATAAGAGCCGGTGGTAATTTCAAGGGCTAGAAGAGATGGAGACAAGATAAGGGAAAAAAATCATTTTTGAAAGAGAAATAAGGTGAAATAATGGTATGTGGTTAAACACTTCATCAGAAAATTTCTATGCCATTCAGAGCTGAGAAAGTTGAGGATTTGGGCTTATGTTTGGAAGCCCCAAACTTTTGTGCTCATGCTCATTCACCTGGTGTCTCTTCATCTCTCAAAAATCTCCTATTAATGTAACTACATATATCTGTGTCTTTGCCTGTATCTACATCTGTACCTAGTCTCATGGGAGTAAGTTAATATATAACCAAAATCATGCTGGGCAGTAGGTTAGTGAGTGTATTGTGAGATAAAAGGCATACATGAGAGGATTATTTTACTTCTTTTCCTCCAGATTCTTCAAGAGAGTCAGTGGTTTTAACTCCTAGAATTTGAAATAGACCTAAAAGAATTCAAATGTTCAGATCCTACTCATAACCCAGCGGAAATTCTGATAACACTCTTATGCAATAAAGGTCAAGAATGGAGTAGTAGGATTAAGGGTGTTAGAATACAAACTGTAAGTGAAGTCCAGACCTGTAATTCTCTTGCTGAGATCAGCAGTTTTGGTAGGCTTTGCCTTCCTGCTTTCATGAGGCTTTGAGAGTCAAATGCCGTGCCAAATAAAAACAATACTCACCATAATACTCTCCTTCTCCATCTGTGTTAATGTAAATTGTATCTATGTTGTAAATCCATATCTTAGCTAATTGAATTTATATTAAAAAATAAAATAAAGTAAAATAAAATAAAAGTGATGCTGCTCAAAGAGAAAGCCATAGTTTGACTTTTCTCTCTGAAAGTTTGGTTGAAAACAGAACCGCAAATATCAAATACCCAGATCAGAAACACCACCGCCCTTCCTTCTCCCTGTCATAGACAGCTCTTGGAGATGGATATTCAGGGAGTCCTACTGTAGGGCCCACATTTATAGTCTGTTGGTCTCCCTATGCTTAAAGAGACTTAATTTAGGGAAGTAAATGAAGATTACTTTCCTCATTTCTTAACCCATTTTTTCCCCTCATATTCTTCAGGAGACTCTGTTTTGGGGCTACCTAGCAAAATCTTTCAGTTTCTTAACAATATTTATAATTATCACCAATGCATGAATCTTCCAAAATAGACATCCTGGCATGAAAAGAGGCCTAAATGAGTAAGTGGCAGACAATGAGCTCATTCACAGGAGCCTAATATTTTGTCTAATTAATCTGACAATTTCCTAATGATACATTTCCTTGTACTGTGATAAAACTTTCGTGTCTCGGAGTGAAGGAAGCAGAGAGAGATATCAAGGGAGAAAGACCAGGCTTAGAAGGGAATTATTGAAGGAAAGTGATTTTTTTTTAAAGCTGTGGGACTACTTCGTTTGAGAAAGGAATATGCAAACTGTGGTGTATACATACGTACGTGTGTGTGTGTGTGTGTGTGTACAGAGTTTAAGGTATGTGTGATTGTAAAACAATTGGTTAAAAGATGCAAAGATTAGTCTTTTAATAGGTTATTGTTGAGGCTTAGTGTAAGTGCCCTTGAGGAAAACCAGCCACTGAAGAGCTGGTAAGGGAGAATTGATGTTGCCTGAGAGTAATAGCTACAGTATTCATGAAGTTGGTATAGAAATAAATATCCAAAAAATGCTGAAAACAGGTTTCATTGATAACCCTATACCAGAGATGTGGAATTCCTAATACCTGTTAATCTATTCACTATGCTTTAATTAAAAATCATTAATTTATGCTGAAAAGTATAATTACCCAAGCTTTTTTTTTTTTGCTTTTGCTATTTTCTGTTTATTTGAATTTTCTTCATATTTTTACCTGGATAATCAAGAAATCTCAGGCTCTCCTGCAAGAGGAAAAGAAAAATAACATGGCTACATTTTTAATAGGGGCAGACTTACTTATTTCTTTTGGTAGCAAGTGGCTATTCTCAAGCCAAAAACACCAATAGCTGAGACTTCAAACTGTTCTCAAATGTAGACACTGAGTTTGAGACAACATGACAGAACTTGTATCCTTTGCCATGAAATACCTGAAGGGTGACTCAAAGCCTCATGAGGGACATTATTTTTAAAAAATGAGCTTGGATAGAATAACCTATTAGGTTTAATAAAAGGGGAGTGTGTGTGTGTGTGTGTGTTTGTGTGTGTGTGTGTGTGTGTGTACACTTGGGACTTATGCTAATCTATCTACATGAAATGGGTAATAAATAAAATCTTACTAAGGCAGAATCTCTGAAAATGTAATTGCAGAAGCAATTTTTGGCCTAGATGTGAAACAGCCCATCAAATACAGGGGATAATTAAAGGCATTTGAGATAGTTTATTGGTGGTATTACTGTTTAAATGCTTTCAGAATCACCAGTAGAAAATCAAGGAATAAAGAGAATCTTAACATTTTGATTGACTTTGTATAAAAAGAATGCAAACATTTGAATAATCTGGGTTTCTATATTTGATCAGAAAGTAGGTTTAGTTCATTTGATTGGAAAGTAGAGATGCTTTCTTCTTATTAAAGTGGCTAAGCTGTGCTTGGTTGAGCTGTTGCTTGCATGTCAGAAAGTGCAGTCTTTTGGAACAGGGTTTGGAGATGTAACAGAATTGGCCATTTAATTTTCAGCTGGAGTCTTGCCCAGAACGTTAATAACTATTGTGTTATGACAGTGCTTGAGCAAGTACATTGAAAATATTCCCATCCATTAATGTATAGCCATGTTAACAATGATTATGGTTATCAGGTGGCAAAGTTGGGTCTCACTTTGCCAGCTATATGAATTAGATTGTCATTTTTTTGGATGTGAAGGATATTAAGCATGTCAAACTTTTAGCCTTAGATTGGATGCTTAAATTTTACTGCCTCTCTGAAATTACTAATTCAGAGGAGCTGAACCTTATGCTACAAGGTCAGAGAAATACAATTATGACTCTAGAGGAGGCAGTATTTAAATTTGATTTAAAATTTACTGTTTTCACTGAATATACAAAAACATGCAGATGAGCATGTTTCCAAGGATTATGAATGTTTCATGATTCATATGGAGAATGAACAGATTTCTTTAAAAAGACATTTCAGTAGCTTGCTAAATTTCATCAAAGGACACACTACCAGTCTTATGTCTAGGTACTAAGACTCAAGCATGATTTGCCCTTGTGAAAGTCTTATGGTCCAAGGTTCTCTTTCTGTAACCTCCTTTTCATTTTGAACCTCTGCATGGCACCTACCTTCATTCGAGATTCAAGTGTACCTGTCTCTGGGACCCTTTTGATCATTCCCTTTATGTGTGCCTCTCACTTCATGTGCTGTAGGCATCTTTGTATGGCATATATGAAATGATGTTTCCCTTTACTTTTCAAATCTATCTCCTCCACTCTAAAACTCATGTGGGCAAAAGAACATATCTTCTTATAGTTCCTGTGCCAAGCCCATGGCTATCTCAATAAGTATTTGTTACAGTAATGGAAAGTGTAATTAGAAGAGAGGCCCCATATATAATATAAAAGATAACAGTAGAAAGGACTATATAGTAGGGATAAGATTAGTTGTATAGGCAGTAAATAATATAGAAATTTGGCAGGGAAAAGGTATCGGGAAAATTTCCAGAAAGGGTAAGAGGGAGCTGAGAGATAAAGGAGGAGTGCGAAGTATGTAGGATAGAGGTAAAGTGGGTAAGGGCATTTCAGACAGCAAAGTACAGAGGGACCAATGAGCTTGTGATAAAATGGGATGACCAGTTAATACATAATGAAAGAGTTTTGCAACCATGTTAGAAGAACGGATAATGTTGGTGAAACTATTTGTCCTTCATGGGAGATGATGATGGAAGATAAGATTTTTCTTTGGATATATGCCATTTGAATTGAAGGTGGCATTGTTACTGTAGGTATAGATTTAGGGATCATTTATGTATATATAACTGAAGTCTTAAGATTGGGTACATATCTAATGCAGAGAATATGGAAAATGTGAGTTTTGTGCAGTTCAAATTGCTTATTGATTTTTATAAACATAGAGTTGAACTTGTATTTATGAAATATCTCCTCTAATATGCCAGGCCAATTACAGACAAAAGTAGGGTCTAGGATCCTATTCTGATGGCACAGATGTTATTGTGTTGTACATAAAAATAGGATTAACATATTAAATCAGTGGAATGGAAAATACCCAGAACCTTATTATGATCATAACTGGATTACATCTAGAGCCAAATCATTTAGGTGATTTTGATGATGAGATCTGGGAAGTTTGAGCTAATAAGCTTGAGGTGAGATTTTTGGGTTTTGAGTTGATGCTTTCATGGGGATGAGACCTTTGGGGACCTTGGAAGGAATGAATGTTTTTCATATGGGAAAGATGTGAACTGTGGGGGTCAGATGCTGGGTGATTGTGGGTAGAATTTGGGCCTTTATGACATTTGTTATTTGGTATCATGCTTGTTGGTTATGTTATTTTACATGGAAAAAATACTTTTTTAATGTTATTGAGGTCAATAATTAGCTGACCTTATATAGGAAGAGAATTCTGGGTTATCCGAGTGGGCCCAATGTAATACCATGAGCCCTTCAAAGTTTAAGTAGAAAGTTAATTAGGAATTCAAAGAGATGTGGTAGAAGGGAAGCCGGATGGATTTGCAAGGGTGGAAAAACACTTGATGTGGCCCTGCTGGCTTCGATGGTGGTGGGGATTCCAAGCCAAGGACTCTAGGAGGGCTCTAGAAGTTGAGAATGAACCCTAGCCAACAACCAACAAGGAAAAAGAACTTCACTTCTCCAACTATAAGGAAATAGGTTTTGCCAACTATCTGAAGAAACTTTGAAGTGAATCCTTTTTTTCAAAAAGATTTTATTTATTCATCAATTTATGTATTTAGAGAGTGTGCTTGAGTGGGGGGAGGGGCAGAGGAAGAGGGAGAGAGAAAAATCTCACACTCACACCTGCTGAGTCTGGAGCCCAACACACGACTTGATCTCACAACCCTGAGATCACAACCTGTGAGGAAATCAAGAGTTGGAAGCTTAACCAACTGTGCCACCCAGGCACTCATGAAAGCGAATCCTTCTTAGAGCCCCCATAGAAGAGTCCTGCAGGCTGACACCTTAATTTTGACCTTGGATGAACCTACGTAGAGGACTCAGATTTTGGCCCAGGGAACAAGGAAATAAATAGATGTTTTAAGTTGCCAAGTTCTCAGGAACAGGAAAACAAATACGATTAATGTTGGTGTCCAATCAGATTATAAATACTCTAATGGCTCTAGACATGCATAGTGAGCGTTGAGATCTTGCTTTGGTACACCCTGTTCTTGTGGAAGAGGGAGATGGGCAGTCGAGGAACTGTAGCAATAAGACATGGATGCTTCCACTATTGGGGTCTAGGGATACTTTGAGTATTATTGGTATTTCTTGAGAAGGGCCTTTCCTAGTTGACCTCTTAACAATTAACAGATACAGCTTCCTTAAGGAACAAGAATACTTAAACTTTGTTACTGGTCCTTTCCCAATTCTGTATGTCCCCTTTTCTTGATATATTTGGGGACCATGTTCCTTGGACCTTCTCAAAGACCTTTCAATTCTTACACATACACATATACATATTTAGCCACTCAACACTCTAAGAGCAAATAAGGAATGACTAAGTACTGTTATTTGCAGACATCCCTTGCTTTCTTAGGGACGGGCTTCTGCAGGGAATAGGGAAGTTCTAATACTACCCAATATCTCTCTCAGGTCCAGCCAACCTTTGTTTCTGAGTATCTTTGAAGTAGGATAGATATTGAATTGGAAAAAATGTATAATCAGCAAGGCAGGCTCAGTCAGGGAGTCAGTATATAATACCATTATACTATTAGCAGAGATAACAGAATTTACCTCCATCTTTTCTGTTCTCAGGGCTAAGGAATATGTGTGACTCTCCTACCTGGTTATCTTTCTGACATCTCTCTAAATGCTAGTGTCTTCATCTTGTTTAGTTTCACATATTAATTGAATTTTATCTAGTTAGGGACACCTGGGTGGCTCAGTTGGTTGGGCGGCTGCCTTTGGCTCAGGTCATGATCCCAGCGTCCTGGGATCGAGTCCCACATTGGGCTCCTTGCTCAGCAGGGAGCCTGCTCCTCCCTCTGCCTCTGCCTGCCTCTCTGTCTGCCTGTGCTTGCTCTCTCTCTCTCTCTCTCTCACTAATAAATAAATAAAATCTTAAAAAAAAAAGAATTTTATCTAGTTAAATTGCATCTGAAGTGACTGTTTTCATCAGCTGTATCAGTGAAATCACCAAAAATTCAGTTTATTTATTAATTTTATTCTACTCTTTTGGGTCTTAAAAAACATTTTCTATCTCTTGGGAGAAACTTTATTTTTTAAAACTTTTTAATAAAAACATTATTTGTTTATTTGACACACAGAGAGAGAGAGAGATCACACATAGGCAGAGAGGCAGACAGAGAGAGAGAGAGTCTACCCACTGAGCAGAGAGCCCAATGCGGGGCTCCATCCCGGGATCCTGAGATCTTGACCTGAGCCAAAGGCAGAGGCATAACCCACTACCTGTTTCTGAGCTACCTGTTTCTGTTTAAAGAAATAGAAAACTGTTTCTTTAAAGGGAAAAAGACCAAAAACAACTGAGGCTCATAGGAAAACCCCTTAAGAATGTGAATCTTTTCCAGACCACAAAGTAGTGTTGTTGTTTTTTTTTTAAGTAAATGTTAATAGCTGATGCATGATTCACTTGATAGCTGTGGATATTAGTGCCCTGATAAAGTTTATGCCAGAACTGTGGGTGCCATTTTCCAGTTGTTGTTTTTTTTTATTATAACTTGCTCAATAGCCAGATCTGGCTTTTCCTTTCATTCTCTTATAAAATTAGGGATTAAGTACCCATGATAAGTTATATAACAACAGAAATCCTAATTTTGCCTCTGGTCCATAAAACAAGAGTTAATGCAACTGAGATTAGTACCAAGCCAAATCTGGGTTAAGAAAGATCAAAAAACAAACAAAAAAATGTTACTTAGAGCCAAGTTTATCCTAAAGACCCACACTATAAAAATGATGAGTTCTGGGTCCAGAAATGGCGACCAAAGAGATGGAGTACTAAGTACCACTTTTATCACTTTTTCTGTTTAGTATAGCCTGTAAATTCACCTTTAACTTTTGTTTAATTTTGTTTCTAGGGTTCAGAGTACTTAATCCGATAGAATAGAGTGAATGTTCAAGGAGAGGTGTGAGATACAGAATCTTAAATACATAAACACTCTCAAGAGTCAATATACAACATACTACCTTATTTTTCTTTTTAAGTTTGCAAACTTTCACCCAGTTTCCATGTTAGGTCTAATATCATATTCTAATAATCTTGAAAATAATCTGATGATCCTAGGTCTAGGATTATTCCCTGAGATTGTATAGCTCTTACTCTGTTCCATCTTAGTGAGTGAGCTCCTTGCTCTTTTTCTTCATCTAGACAATTATTAAGCTTTTCCATTCAAACATAGGGCCAGGACCTGAAGAGTTTCAGTTAGTCAGCCAGCTGTCTGATGAGAAACAATTTGAAGAGAGAACTTGCCCTGAGAAGGGATTAATGAGCACATGGGATAAAATAACAGAAGGCAAAACATTGACAATGGGTCCCATTGGAATGTCTTGGACTTCTACTAGAAAGAATATAAGGAAATAATATTTCCCTTAGAGATTTTATAATCCCTTATATTCATGTGAACATTCTCTGATGCATATTCTTATTTAAACTTTTTTGTGGTCTTTATATGACAAACAGGACCAAATTCAAAATAAAACCATTTTTCACCCACAGTCTCATTGTCATGAGCCCCGAGTCATTTAGTGGTTGACCTGCGTATTTGTATATTTAAGTACCTCCAGTAAATCAAGTGAGTGGTTAAAGGCTTGTGACAAGCAAAAGCACAGATGGTAGTTAGGAGTTTTGGTAAGATGTGAAAGCAAATTCTCTGCTTTTACCCAATTTCCCATATTTCATTACATTTGGAATCTGCATACATAGTTTTATAGATGTGCCCTATGGAGGTCAAAGCAGATAATCACCCCTCATCACCCTCCTTTGTCCTATCACCCTTGCCTTGGATCCCTGTCAGCACTCTATTCTGAATAGAATGCAGAGTGTCTCAACTTTTAATGTACATGGAAGTCACCCGGAGAGCTTATTAAATCATGATTTCTGGACACCACCCCCTAAACATTATAATTCAGTAGGTCTGAGGTACAGCCTAATAATTTGCATTTCTAACAAGCTTCCAGTTGATGCTGATGCTGCCATTTTGGGGCTACACTTCTGTAGCACTAAACAACTATACCAACCCGCCTGTAACTAAGGAAAAGATGATAATAAGGCTGTTCACTCTGTTGGATCTGTGGGGTGGGGAGGGAGGGCAGGAGAAGTAAGAATGTTAATGGAAGTCACTACCTTTAATGAGGTCTCTATAACAAAACTACCTTTTTCCTTTCACAGAAGCAAATCCAGAGAAATTTAACAGTCGTTTTCGAAATAAAATGTTCTATGCAGGGGTAAGTGTATATTTTATAATTATTACCTATTATTTAATACTAATTAAATGCTAATTACTTGTTGGTAATAAGAATACTAACTATATGAAAAATTATTCCTCACCTCAGATGTTTACAAGTATTTTTATGTATGAGCACAATTTAATGTCTGGTTTACAATTAAGATGTATTTAAGTTGGTCGAAAGGGAGCTGGTGTTCATCATCTTTGAACTTTAAGGCTTTAAGGCTTCCTATTGTACTGATGGGATGATATTCAAGGAGTGACATGAGCAACATCAAAGCCAATCTTGAGAATGGGGGAGTTAGGCAGACTGAAGATATATGGAAAGTCTTGAGTAAGAATGTGGTTTTCACAGGAGTACATATGCATCAGTGTTGGATGAAAAATTGACAGAGGGTGGGCAGCTTCTCATGGAAGCATGTATGTGAGTAAAGGAGGTCTTTTTCCTTCTCCTCAGGGACATCCAGGGATGAATGGCCAGAAAGAGGACAGGGGTGGGGGATGGGAAGGCCTCCAAAATACTGATTTTAAAAAAGTGTAGTTGAAATTTAGACCACTGAAGAGAGAGAATGGAAATAGAAAGGGAGGGGGTGAAGGAGGACATTCTTCGTGGTAAGTTCAAGATGATATCAGCACCTTGTGATGAAGTAGGAGGTCAGGAAAGGGCATCAAAATAAATCTTCAAACTGACCATTGGAATTACCTACTTTTTAATTTTTCTACTGTGTTCTTAAATTTTATTATAGGTTATAGTTTGAAAACAAAGAGAGTTTTCAGCCTGACAGCCACTGTATTTTGCTTTGCATTTAGCAAGAAAAGAACTTCTTTATATTTTGAATAATTTAGAAACATTAGGAATGGTTGATAATATGGAAGCAAGGATTTGGCATAACCATGTGATTAAGTTTGTTTTTTCTCCCTTTATTTCCTTGTGGTATAGGCAGCTTTTTCTGATTTCCTACAAAGAAGTTCTAGAGATCTATCCAAACATGTTAAAGTTGTTGTAAGTATTGAACATGTTGACACGGCTCATTTGAATATAAATATGTATGCTGCAAAAAACATACCCCAAATACCAGTTTATATACTTAGATTAATCAATGTGTTGCATTAATTCCAGAGATCATTTAATATAGTTTATTCAGCCAACATTTCTGAGAATATAGCTCTGTGTTGGCAACTCTCTTAGTTGCTTGGGATGGACAGACAGCTAGTTTCACTCCTGAAGAAACTCACAGTTCAGTCGCAGAGAAGGGCACTTAAGTCATTATATAACACTACAGTTAATAGTGTTGACTATGTGCACAATGTGGTGGCATAAAGAGGGAAATGGAAACTGACTCTGGTGAGTTCAGGGAAACTATCATCGAACAAGTGATGTTGACTGGGTCTTGACATAGAAATAGATGCTCACCAAAAATACCATTATTTCACAGCTACTTGGGAATCTCCATTTTAGGCAAATGCATTCATTCAATTTTTTTGTGATGATTCACTCTGTAGCCTGGCCAGGGTTCTTCACCACTGAATGGTTTATTTGTTTTTGTTACTATTTCTTCCTGGGTTTCTATCCCAGGTTTTTAGATGCACACTCCTTGGAAGCACAGAGATGGAAAGTTATCTATTCTCTAGGAGCTATATTTTAAAATAGCCTATTATTAAGGGTGCTGGGGTCACTTAGTCAGTTAAGCATCTAACTCTTGATTTGTGCTCAGGTCATGATCTCAAGGTCATGGGATTGAGCTCTGAGTCGGGCTCTGCATCCAGGGTAGAGGCTGCTTGGGATTCTCTCCTTTTCCCTTTTTCTCCCCGTGTGCCCCTCCACTCTCATGCATTCTCCCTCTCTGTCAAATAAATAAATAAATTAAATCTTTAAAAAATAAAAATTAGCATATCATTAGTTATTAAGAAAGACATAAAATCTTCCTTATGATAACCAAGTTAAAAGAAGGAGCAAATATGACTGTTTTACATAATTGTCTAAGGAGAAAGAAAAAGGAAAAAATATATGGGGAAAAAGGAATGGGATACAGCAATACTTAAATTTATCACAGCATAAAAATAGAAAATGTGATGAAAGGGGACGGAACAACAGAAATACATTAGAATATAGAAATACAGAAAAATATATATGCGTGTATAGAGGAACAGGAGAGGGATACAAATTAAAATTTGTAATCACCATGCAGCAAAATTTGTAAAATTTTGTAAAATTAAAAAAAAAATTTGTAACCACCGTGCAAAAGCAGTTCTAAGAGGGAAGTTAATAGCAATACAGGTCAGGTCTATCTCAAAAAAAAACAAGAAAAATCTCAAGCAACCTAACCTTACACCTAAAGGAGCTAGAAAAAGAACAGCAAAGCCCAAAACCAGTAGAAAGAAGAAAATAGTAAAGATTGCAGCAGAAATAAATCAAATAGAGACTTAAAAAGCAATAGAAAAAGCACTAAAACCAGGGGCTGGTTCTTTGAAAAAATAAACAAAATTGATAAACCCTTAGCCAGACTCATCAGACAAAGAGAAAGAGGACTCAAATAAATAAAGTCAGAAGTGAAGGATGAGGACTAAAAACCAACACCACAGAAATATAAAGGAATTTAAGAGAATATTATGAGAAATCATATGCCAACAAATTGGACAACCTAGGAGAAATTGATACATTTCCAGAAACATAAACTTCTTAAACTGAATCAGGAAGAGAGAGAAAATTTGAACAGACCAATTATTGGCATTGAAATTGAATTGGTAATCAAACTCCTGACAAACAAAAGTCCAGAACCAGATGGCTTCAGGGTGTGAGTTCTACCAAACATCTGAAGAAGAGTTAAAACCTATTTTTAAACTATTCCAAAAAATAGTTGAGGAAGAAAAGCATCCAAATTCATTCTATGAGGCCACCATTACTCCGAAACCAAGACCAGACAATTCACAACAAAAAAAGAAAACTACAGCCTACTCTGTCTGACTAACACAGGTGCAAAAATCCAAAACAAAATATTAGCAAATTGAATTCAATAATACATTAAAAAAATTGTTCACCAGTTATGTGGGATTTATTGCCAGGATGCAGGAGTGGCTCAGTATTCACAAAAAATCAACATGATACATCACATTAACAAGAGAAAGGAAAAAAAAATCACATGATCATCTCATAATGCAGGAAAAGCATATGATAAAGTACAACATCCATTTATGATAAAAGCTCTCAACAGGTAGGCTTAGAGGGAACACCCTCAACATAGTGAAGACCATGTACAAAAATCCCACAGCTAACATCATATTCAGTGGTGAAAAACAGAACTTTTCTTGTAAGATTTGGTACAAGACAAGGATATCCACTCTCATCACTTTTTTTCAACATAGTATAGGAAGTCCTAGCTGCAGTAATCAGACAAGAACAAGAAATAAGGCATTCATATTGGTGAAGAAGTAGTAAAACTGTCACTATTTGCAGATAACATAATGTATATATAGAAAACCCTTAAGATTCCACAAAAAACAACTACTAGAACTAATTAATGAATTCAGTAAAGTCACAGAAAACAAAATTAACATATAGAAATCTGTTGCATTTCTATATATTAATAATGAAGTAGCAGAAGGAAATAAGGAAACAATCCCATTTATACTCACACCTAAGGAAATGAAAGACCTGTACTCTGAAAACTGTAAAACACCGATGGAAGAAATTGAAGATAGCACAAGTGGAAAGATATTCCATGCTCATGGACTGGAAGAACCAATATTGTTAAAATGTCCATACTACTTAAAGCAGTCTTTGGATTTAATGCAATGCCTATCAAAATTCCAACAGCATTTTTCACAGAATTACTACAAATATTACTAACATTTCTGTAGAACCACAAAAAAACTCCAAATAGTTTTTCTTGGGAGAGAAGAATAAAGTTAGGGGCACCTGGGTGGCTCATTCAGTTAAGCATTTGCCTTTGGCTCAGGTCATAATCCCAGGGGTCCTGGAATTAAGCCCCTCATCTGACTCCCTGCTCAATGGGACATCTACTGTTCCCTCCCTTTTTGCCCCTCCCCCTCTCTGCTCTCTCTTGCCACCTGTCCCTCTCTCTCTCAAATAAATAAAGTCTTTTTCCCCGCCAAACTACTACAACTCATACGGCAATTCAGTAATGTGGCAAAATACAAAATCAGTGTACAGAAATCAGTTGCTTTCTTATACACTAACAATGAAAATAAAGAAAGGGAAATGAGAGAATCAATTCCATTTACTATAGCACCAAGAACCATAAGATACCTGGGAATAAACCTAACCAAAGAGGTAAAGGATCTGTACTTGAGGAACTACAGAACAATCATGAAAGAAATTGAAGAAGACACAAAAAGATGGAAAACCATTCCATGGTCATGGATCGGAAGAATAAACATTGTTAAAATGTCTATACTGCCTAGAGCAATCTATACATTCAATGCCATCCCGATCAAAATTCCATCGGCATTTTTCACAGAGCTGGAGCAAACAATCCTAAAATTTATATGGAACCAGAAGAGACCCCGAATTGCTAAGGAAATGTTGAAAAAGAAAAACAAAACTGGAGGCATCACATTGTCTGATTTCAAGCTTTACTACAAAGCTGTGATCACCAAGGCAGCATGGTACTGGCACAAAACAAACACATAGACCAGTAGAACAGAGTAGAGAGCCCAGATATGGACCCTCAACTTTATGGTCAACTAATCTTCGACAAAGCAGGAAAAAAATATACAGTGGAAAGAAGACAGTCTCTTCAATAAATGGTGCTGGGAAAATTGGACAGCTATGTGTAGAAGAATGAAACTCGACCATTCTCTTATACCATACACAAAGATAAACTCAAAATGGATAAAAGACCTCAACAAGAGGCAGGTATCCATCAGTATCCTAGAGGAGAACATAGGCAGTAACCTCTTTCTCATTGGCCACAGCAACTTCTTTCAAGATATGTCTCCAAAGGCAAAGGAAACAAAAGTGAAAATGAACTTTTGGGACTTCATAAAGAATCAAAAGCTTCTGCACAGCAAAGGAAATAATCAACAAAACAAAGAGACAACCCACGGAATGGCAGAAGATATTCACAAATGACAGTACAGACAAAGGGCTGTTATCCAAGATCTATAAAGAACTCTTCAAACTTAACACACACAAAACAGATAATCACGTCAAAAAATGGGCAGAAGACATGAACAGACAATTCTCCAATGAAGACATACAAATGGCTAACAGACACATGAAAAAATTTTCATCATCACTAGTCATCGGGGAGATTCAAATCAAAACCACATTGAGATACCACCTTACACCAGTTAGAATGGCCAAAATTAACAAGACAATAAACAACAAGTGTTGGATGGGATGTGGAGAAAGGGGAACCCTCTTCCACTGTTGGTGGGAATGCAAGTTGGTGCAGCCATTTTCGAAAACTGTGTGGAGATTCCTTAAGAAATTAAAAACAGAGCTACCCTATGACCCTGCAATTGCACTACTGGGTATTTACCCCAAAGATACAGATGTAGTGAAAAGAAGGGCCATCTGTACCCCAATGTTCATAGCAGCAATGGCCACAGTCGCCAAACTGTGGAAAGAACCAAGCTGCCCTTCAACAGACAAATGGATAAAGAAGATGTGGTCCATATGTACAATGGAATATTACGCCTCCATCAGAAAGGATGAATACCCAACTTTTGTATCAACACGGACAAGACTGGAGGAGATTATGCTGAGTGAAATAAGTCAAGCAAAGAGAGTCAATTATCATATGGTTTTGTTTATTCGTGGAGCATAAGGGATAACAGGGAGGACATGAGGAGATGGAGAGGAGAAGAGAGTTGGGGGAAATTGGAGGGGGACATTAACTATGACGGGCTGTGGACTCTGAGGAACTGAGGGTTTGGGGGGCTGGGGAGGGAGGTTGGGTGAGCCTGGTGGTGGGTATTAAGGAGGGCATGTATTGCATGGAACATTGGGTGTGGTACATAAACAGTGAATTCTGGAACACTGAAAAGAAATTTTTAGAAAAATAAAAATTAAAAAATAAATAAATAAAACAAAGCTGGAGTTACCACAACTCCATATTTTAAGATATACTACCAAGCTGTAGTAATCAAAACAATATCATACTGGCACAAAAATAGACACATAGGTCCATGGAATAGAATAGAGAGCCCAGAAATAAACTCTTGCTTATATGCAATTAATCTATGACAAAGGAGGCAAGAATATACAAAGGGGGAAGGACCATCTCTTCAACAAATAGTGCTGGGGAAACTGGACAGCTGCATGTGAAAGAATGAAACTGGACCACTCTCTTATGCCATACCCCAAAATAAACTCAGAATGGATTAAAGACCTAAATATGAGACATGAAACAATCAAACTCCTGGGAGAAAACATGGGCAGTAATCTCAGATTGGCCATAGAAACATTTTTCTAGATAGGTCTCCTGAGGCAAAGGAAACAAAAGCAAAAATAAACTACTGGGACTACACCAAAATAGAATGCTTTTACACAGTGAAAGAAACCATCAACAAAACAAAAAGGCAACCTACTGAATGGGAGAAGATACTTGCAAATGATATATCTGATAAGGGGTTAATATCCAAAATACATAAGGAATTTACACAACGCAACACACACACAAAATCCAATTGAAAAATGAGCAGAGCAGAGGACCTGAATTGATATTTTTCCAAAGAAGATGTAAAGATGGCTAAGAGCCACATGAAAAGATGCTTAACATCACTAATCATCAGAGAAATGCAAATCAAAGCTACAGTGAGGTATTACCTCACACTTGTCAAAATGACTAGAATCAAAAAGACCAGAAATAACAAGTATTGGTGAGGATTTGGAGAAAAAAAGGAATCCTTGTATACTATTAGTGGAAATCCAAATTGGTACAACTCCTGTAGAAAACAGTATGGAGGTTCCTCAAAAATTTAAAAATAAAAATATTATATGATCCAGTAATTCCACTATTGGATATTTATCCAAAGAAAATGAAAATTCTAATTAAAAAAGATATATCACCCCTATGTTTATTGCAGCATTATTTATAATAGCCAAAAGCAACCCAAGTGTGCATCGATGAATGGATGAAGAAGATGGGACACACACACACACACACACACACACACACACACACACACACACACTGGAATATTACTCAGCCATAAAAAAGAATGAAATCGTGCCATTTGCAACAACATGGATGGACGTAGAAGGTACAATGCTAACTGACATGAGTCTGTCAGAACCATATGATTTCAGTTCTATGTAGAATTTATGAAAATAAATGAACAATGAAAAAAAATACCCAACAAACAAAAGACTCCTAAATACAGATTGAACAGGTGGTTGCCAGAGGGGAAGTAGGTGGGGGAGATGGGTGAAATAAAGAGGTCTAAGAGATATAAATTTCCAGTTAAAAAATAAACAAATCATGGACATGAGAAGTACAGCATAGGGAATATATCAGTAAGATTTTAAAAGTGGTAGTTGGAGGCGGATGAGGACTTCACTGGATAAGCACTGAGTGATGTATAGAGGTATTTCTTGTATCATCATGTTGTACATTTGAAAGTAATAACACTGTATGTGGATGATATGTCAGTAGCAAAAATGTATAACCACTAATTAGTAAAGCATGTGTGAGACATCAGTCTTCTGATTCAGTTGAAAGAAGAGACAGAGGCATTACCGCTGGGGTCAGTAACCGTGGGCATCGCTTTCAGGTAGTTCAGTCCTCATACAAGCGCAGTGGAAACAAGCATCTTTTGGTAGTAGAGACTCTTGAAAGTAGAAGTACTGCTTTCTTAAATCTGGAGGCAAGAAAGACAGTGGTCCCCTGAACTATGAAGGTCTTTTATTCATAAAATTATGGCTATTAAAGTAACAGCAACCTCCCTGTTTCTTCCGTTGCTGGCAACCCAACCAAAAATAAACTCACCCTATTTTTCCAGTATTTTTCACATTGAGAGGAATGGTGGTGGCACCTGCTCAGGGGTCAATGCCATATTGAATGGAACTGACTGTTCAGATCAGCTGCAGTGTAATCAAACTCTGTATACTCCCTAACCACTAGCCACTAGACAGTTTGTCTCCTGCATCTACCATTCCCCTGATGATAAACATCTCATTCATGCATGGCTATATAGCAGGGATTAAAAGAAGGTTGATACTACAGGTCAAAATATCTAATAATCCAAATGCAAAGAGGCCAAAATGGCAGCCAGATAATTAGGAAAGATTTGGTATCAACCAGTACAGGCAAGATTCCAGGTGAATGGGTTTGTGTAATCCTATCTTGTGTGTGTGTCTGTGTGTGTGTGTGTGTGTGTATGTGCGTATGTGATGAGGAAAAAAAAACAACATTAGGAACAAAATCAAATATTTGGGATTTTTTCCTAGTTCTACCTTTATGAAGTATATGACTTTGGGGGTATCATGTAACCTTTCAGAAGGGTTTACTTTCCTCGTTTAAAACAGGCATAAGAAGACAAGTCTTTGAAACAACAACTAGTGACCATCGTGATGTGTCACGCAGGGACACAGGATATTTCCATAAGGACATCACTATATGTTTTTTGAGTGAGAGACGGAAAGGATAGAAGATTAACTAGAGTGATCCCATGTATAGGTAACAACAGACCATCCCATTTTTGCTACAGTGAGGTCAGTGTTTCTGAGGTAGTAGTTAATCTCTCATATAAATGTAGACTGTATGAATACTACATCAAAAAAGCATAAGACAATAACAGAATCCTTTGTACAGCATTATTTGTCCTCCTTCCCATGTTTTCTTCTTCTTTTGATCTATCAATATGTGAGCCTTGGGTATAGGAACATATTTTATGGGCACTTTCCTTTATGTGTTTGAAATAGGAGAAAGGTGGAAAACTGCTGCTCTTCCCCGCCCCCCCCCAGATTTTCTTTATTTATTTGAGAGAGAGAGAGAGAGAAAGCATGATCATGAGCTGGGGGGAAGGAGGAAGAGGGAGAAGCAGACTCTCAGCTGAGCAGATGACCCTAAGATCGTGACCTCAACCAAAGGCAGATGCTTAACCAACAGAGCCACCCAAGTACTGTTCTAAAGACATACAAAATTTAAAGGCAGTAATATGTAAGAAAACTTTGTGAAGCATGATACATGGTATATTGCATTCCTTTATAATTTGATAAATTCCCAGAATCACTGACATGCTTCTTAGGAAGAAAAGGTAGAAATTTTAAAAAGATTTCTGTTCTAAATACATAGCTTTTTTCATGTAAGGTAAACAGTACTGCTTTGTATGCTATTAGTGTATCACACTGTATTTTCACAATTTTAGTTATGGCACTCAGTTTTGATAATTTAAGATATTTTCCTTGGTATAGTCATCTATCAACTCATTCCAAGTGCTTAAATTGGGAAACCGCTTGTTTTCTTAGTGTCTGAGGATATTCAGTCAATATTTAGAATTTGATTCCTTTCTAAATAACATCTTAAAATATTTTGTTTATTTAGGGCTATAATATTTCCTGGAAACACTTTTTGGAACGTGCTTATGAAAATTAGGCTGAATTAAGATGAGCTAGGAAAACAATGAGACGCTAATGCTAGCAGAATCACTGTTCTTAGACTGAACCCTCCTTTTAAAGAAGTCTTCAAAAATTCACAGGGAGCTTGGGAATGCATTACTCTGCTCTCCCAAAGAGAAGATAACGGGGAATTCTCTGGTGAGGGTTTAGGGAGAGCAAATAAAAAAGCACACCTTTGACACTGAGGAGTCTATAGTGGTGACTAGAGTTTTCTTGACTTTTGTCACCAGTGGGAAATGAGAAAGGGAAACGAAAGCCTTTTCTTTGATTAGTCAGAGGATGCTCAAGGGATGTGCTAACTAGTGAGGGAAGCTCCAAACAGAGGTATTGAGGCCAAGCCAGCCTGAGGCCCTTGAGACACCCTGGGGTCCCGTCCAGGTCCAGGAAAGTAGTTTATCTCGGAAGACCAGTCCAAGTCTGTAAGACATGAAATGTGTAAGAGCAGATCCCTAATGGAGATACCACTGATTTATAATAGCTTTTTTTTTTTTTTAAGCTTGCAGTATATATTCCTCTTAAACAGTTTTCAAAATGTTATGTTTGGTGTTTTCAAAATAAAAATTGATCTCAGAAAGCAAATAACCATCCCGGGTAACTGTGGTGGAGATCACTATGGCCTGAACTTGAGGCTTCCTTTTTTATTCCTTTAAACGTTCATCAATCTTTTGGTTGATACTGCAAGTCAAAATATCTAATAATCCAAGGTTAAGAATGATGATCGTTCCTTTGCTTATGAAGCCAGAGAAAAATCATTTTGGTCAAATGGCAGCTTTGTTTTTATACCAGAACAAAACCATGCTCTGAACCCTGGGTCTGCTGAAGTTAAATCAGAATACGTTTTCAGTTGTAGTTACAGGCATTCACTCAAGCAAAGCTGAGGGCAAGGGGAAGATCATTACATATATATATATTACATGTACATATACATATATGTATTCTATATATCTATATATTAATGTTTACACATATATAGATATATAGTTGTAAATAATATATATATTAGACTTGTGACTACTTCCAAACCCTTTTTCTTCTCTGATTGTTGCAGTGTGATGGAACAGATCTCACTCCAAAGATTCAGGAACTGAAGTTCCAGTGTATAGTGTTTTTAAATATACCCAGGTAAGCTCTGTTCATCCTTTTTCTTTGGTTTGATGTGAACTCCTTTTGACTTGAGGTTATCGGTTTTCATTACAGAAAATGTCCAGGGCACAAACAGTGAAAGTAAGGTATCTTACTGGCTCCTTAGGGGTTTCCAGGTCTGATCATTTTGTCCTCCTCCTCTGTTTGTTTAGTGTTCTCTGTGGTGGGTGGGGTTTTTTTTAATGCGATGTGGCATGTGTGCTATACACTTATCCATCGTTAAGAAACCCAGGCGCCCCTATTTACTGGAACATTTTAATACAATTCTCAATTACTGATTCCCTCTACCTCCCAAGAATAATAGACTTGAATAAATCCCTGTTCTCAGTTTCCCGAAAGCTGTTAGGAACCCATCCAACCTGATTTTAGCATGGAACTCATTCAAAATTGTTGCTAGATGATTGCTTTGAAAAAAAATAGGATCAATTAGAGTAGCATTTTCTAGCCAGGATGTCAACTCTCTTTGGTGCTATTATATACCTCAGGAGAAAGGGATATTTAAGATTAACTAGACTCAAAATAAGCACATTTTCTCGGTGGTACAAAATTAAAGTCTGGGCTCCCAAGCCAAGGTTTTGGAGAGGATGAATCTATGACCCTTTGTTACTTGCAAGCCACACAACTCCAGACACAAAATCTGCAGATAAGTTCTATTTAGACTGAATTTAATTGAAATGAGAATTGTATGTAAATCTATGGCTAGGAAAACATAGTCTCCTGATTACTTTTGGCAATGCTCAGTATAGTCCCCTACAATCCTATTCCAGAAGGATTTTCATCTTCCTTATTTCCATAAAAGACCTAGATTCTCAGAAAACGTTATTTTCTCAGGAGACATTAGCTCCTTTAATTTTTTTTTCTCTGTTTTTCTTCTTGCTCCCCCTCTCACCATTCTTCTTCCAATTTCCTTTATTTCTCCTTCTTTTTTCTCCATCTCTCATCTTTCTTTCATACCTTTCTCACTCTTCCTCACCTACCTTTGTCTGCTTACCTTCCCAATGGTTATTTATCTTAGCTATGCACATAAGGACCACTGTGTACCAATCTCCATTTCCTGGCATGCAGTGTCTTCCTCCAAGAGTATGGCAAGTACCCATGGGTACCCATGGGTAATTCATGGCATATCATAGAAAACAGATGTAATGGATCACTGAGGGATAAATGTTAATAAATAATGAGTTAGGAGACACTTGGCCACCATGAGATGCTTTTGCTATAAAATTGTGGCCCATTTTCATAGATAGGTATTTGGAAATGATAAGTCCACTTTTTTTTTCGATCAGAAGGTATGCACCAAGAACAGAAAACTGTTCTTAGGCGATATACACGTTGGATCTCCCTGTAAGGTAATACCTAATGACAATCCTAAGAGGGATGGAATAAATTTAATTCTGTTTTTAATCTTATCTTGCAGATACTGTGCTGGCACAATGCCCTGGGGGAACCCAGGAGATCACCATGACTTTGAACCTCAGCGTCATGATGATGGTTACATTGAAGTCATTGGATTCACTATGGCCTCTTTGGTGAGCAATGCAATATTTTATTGAAGTGAAATGCATTTTAGTTCCAGAGTTTATTCATCTCATAGACTTCTGGGGTGTGGCTTTAAATTTTTCTCTCCTACTTTACCAGTTGTTCAGTTTTATGCAATATAGAATTGCTTGGGGAGAACAAGAACAGAAGATAATTCTTTATGTCACTAAGGTGATTGATGCTCAGTTGTTTGATTTTCAAAAATAAACATTATTTGTTAATTTTCCTGATTAATTTTCTACCAGAATGAAATGCAGCATTTTTAGGAAATTAAAGAGCATTGTGCCCCAGACATATCTCAGCAGTATTGCAGAAACCTTGCCATTTGATACCCTTTTGTTTCACTGAAGACCTACCTTTGTTTAGGTAGAAAGGAAAGTGGTCGTGTGCATTCATCTTTTTCATGCCTGCTTAAGAATGAAGTGGCTTTCTCCATTATCACAAAGTACCTTAATAAAGAAAGACATCATTATTGTGACTGATGAATATTCACTTGCTACAGTGTTGAGATCACCTTTGCATTTTAATTTTGTTTGCTTGCATTAAATTGTGAATTATAGTGTAAGGGAAATTTCAAGCAGGTTTTAGCTATGTATTTCAACTTATTGAATGATGAGGAAACCATTTAAAAATTACGCTTATCATCTTACCTGATGTAAATCAGGCCACCTTACCATTTTATAAAACGAATTAAAAAGTTAAAAGCTTTTCCTTGCAATCCATGGTTAGCACGTGGTTTGTGCTATGCCTTATGCCTTGAAGGTAAGAGGGTTGTGTTTCTTGCTCTAAACAAGACAAAACAGCTCTCTTTGTCATTCACCTTGTGGATTCCTACTACTTTTCCTTAATCACCTCAGGTTACTAAGATCAGACAGAAAAGCTTCTTGTGATTGTGGCAAGAGTGTCCATCACCGGAGATGGTGATGCTGCTCATGAAATCTGCCCTCTCTAGGGTGAAATGATTGTTGAGTGTTGAAGATTGTTCTGGCATTGATCTAATTTTCAGGTCCTAGCTCACATTCAGCTCTTTCTCTCCAAAGGTCTGTATGCTAATTACAGGCAGACTCCGCTGAGACCAAATGTAGGAATAAATTCAAGAAGGATGTGTGCAAGGAAGAATTCTTGGAAGCAACCATCAAAAGGCTCAAATCTGGCCCCATGTGTTTTACCCATTAATTTATTCATAAATTCAGTGAATATTTATGGAGTATTCACCAGTGTGTCAGAGCTTCCTACTCCTGATTATGTGGCAGAAGACTGTCAGGGAATGTGGAAGAGAAGATAATCCTTCACCTAGGCTTGGGGTCAGGGACTGGGGGCAAAGAGAATATTAGATACTTCCCCACTGCTCTCAGTATCAAAATTGAAATGTAGGCCTGCAAGATTGTTTCTCTCTGATTCTCCAGCCTTTCCACTGCCCTCTTTGCTTTCTAGCTCAAGTAGCCTCCCAAGTCAAGCTTAGCTTTGAACATTTCTTGCTGCTTTTGCACCACAGGACCATTGCACAGGCTTTTTCTCTATAAAATATTCTTTGATTCTCCATCTTCTATAATTTCTCAATCCATATCTATGTCAGGTCCTTTTTATAATCTTGCTTGGGTTATTTTTGTTGACAAATGCATAGTGTCTGGACAGGAAAGATATAGCCAATTGACACAGGGTAACTGGAGGAGAGTTTCTGGAGGGACCCAACAAATAGTGAACTAGGTTTGTGAGAAGGAACGATGGGTGGTGGTGCATTCCTGAGCTGAAGGTCCAAAGGTAAAGAAGCAGTCAGCTGCACTCAACTGCACCAGAAGAAGGACTATTTGGAAAGGACCACCTGGTAGGAGTAGTATTTGCTAAGTGGAAGCAGTGAGTCATTGCCAACCTGGCAGGGAGGGAACCAGAGCCCTAGATAGAGTGACCCTACTTCTTGGCCCTGTAGATCTTCCACTGGTGCCTACCTCTGGAGAAGTCTAACTAGATACTGGGGACAAGCAGCTACTGATAAAGTCTGATTAGGTCAGGCTCACAGGGCAAGGAGGGCATGAAAGGGTGGAGTGCCAGCCAGGAGTGGCAGGTGGTGGGTATCCATCGCTCCAGTGTGTGTCTTCCACACAGCAGAGAGATTGATACCTGTGTCTGGCTTGAGCAAATGTGGCAGAGTGAATGCATTTTGCCAGGAGAAGAAGAGGAGGATTGGGCATTCTGTAGAAAGGGAAATTTCCATACCCTCAGAAGTATGAGGGATCCTAGTCCTCTGTGGGAACTGTAATTCATTTTATGAAAATGTCAAAAGTGAGTGTGGTTAGGCAAGCACCAGATCATGGAGTGATTACAGGATTCATCTAGAGGTTTTGACTTTGTCCCAAGGTCACTGGGGAAATAGCAAAGTGAGCTTTTAAAAAAGTATTTTTTATAAGAAAAGCCCAGTGTAAAAATAGACAAAATAATATATTGACCCTCACCTGCCATCACCTAGCTTATAACATTATATAATGTTCAACACATGGGCAATCTTCTTTCTTTCAATAGGTAGGCAATCCCTACCTATGACTGCCTCCCCTATATTAATGTGAAGTACATCTCTGGCATTATATCAGTTACTTATAAATATTTCTGAATGTGTTTTTAGAAGATAAGATTTCTCTTAAGAACACAACCGTATGCCTTATATCTGAAACATTAAGGCAGTAGCATCTGAATATTACTATTTACTGAGTGCTCAAACATCCAGTTGTCTTGCAAATGTCCCTTGATTCCTTGTGCTCTGTGAGTTTGAATCAGGATCCAAGTAAAATTTATTCATTGTAATTGATTAACATGACTCTTATGTATCTACAGGTTTCTGCCCATCTCTTTACCTTCTTCATTTACTTATGGAACAAACCAGGCTGTTCATCCTGTAAAGTTTCCCTGAGTTTGAACGGTGCTGATTATTCCTGAGCTGTCAGCTAACAGGATCCTCTCTTTTGCTGTTTCCTTTAAGTTGCTCGTTGGATGCGGATACATCACTTCCATCCTCCCACCCCCCAAATCTACTTTGTGGGTAGTGTTTCCTTCTTCCAGAAGAGGATAGGTAATATCTAGTTGTCTCTCTGTTGTGACAAGTAGTCCCTAATGAGCATGGTCTGGTTCCAGGAATCATTAGAGATCGGCGGAGTGGTGATATTCTAATTCTATCCTTTTTCACTGATTAACTGGAATATTTCTATAAAGAGCAATTTCACCCATCATTTGGCTACTTGGTTACATAATTGGTGTAGGAAAAGCAGGATAACAGATTCGTTTTATTTATATGTTTTCAAAATAAGTAATTCACTAACATCTTCTGATGGTGACCATTGTTTTAAATGGATTTGAGTTTTTCGGACGCTTGCCATTCCAAGTTTGGGTCTGTGTACCCTCCCCTCAAATCTGGGTGGGCTTACAAATACTTGGCAAGTCAGGTACAGTGGACATGACCCTGGATAACTTGGGGTTCTGGATCATGAAAGGCCAAGCAGCCCATGGGAAATACAGGTCTCTAATTAATAGGAATTTTATAAGTTCCAGGTAATATTTGTCATTTAAAATGTTTCCCTGCCAAAAAAAAAAAAAAAATGTTTCCCTGCCTTCATTCATGTAATGTCTGTCATAAATATTTAATGAACACTTATTAATCCACAAATCCTTATTGAATTCATAAATGACACTCTGCTACATGAAACAGATATGAAATGGACCCAGAGACCAGCCTTGTCCTCAGGGTGCCCACAGTTCAGTGTTATGGGAGGACACAAAAAACACAAGCAATTACTATGTTCTGGCATTGTAAATTCTAGGAGAAAGGCATGTGTAGAGCTAGGAAGAATTGAAACCGAGCAGTGCTTATAAAATGGGGAAATCAGCAGAAATTGCACATAGGAGGCAGGAGTGCCTACGGATGTGATTGTGAGCATCAGTTCTGTGGGGGAATGAGCCTGAGAGAACGTGGTGTCCTAGAGCTCTCATGATGGCTCAGCGAAGGCACATCTGCTGAAGAAAGACGCTGGTATGGAGGAAGGATAGGACAGGACCAGTTGTTTGTAACCATGAAGCAGGAAGATTGGGAGAGATGGAATGAGACAGAATCAGATTTGCAGTTTAGAAAGATTGCTTGGGGGGGGGCGCCTGGGGAGCTCAGTGGGTTAAGCCTTTGCCTTCGGCTCAGGTCATGATCCCCAGGTCCTGGGATCGAGCTCCACGTCAGGCTCTCTGCTCAGCAGGGAGTCTGCTCCCCCCCCTCCCGCCCCGTCTCTCTCTGCCTGCCTCTCTGCCTACTTGTGATCTCTCCCTCTCTGTCAAATAAATAAAATCTTAAAAAAAAATTTTTTTTAAAAGAAAGATTGCCTGGATATCTGGGTAGAAGGTGACCAGAATCTTTACTGCTGGAGGCAGAGAGACAAAGCAAGATGTTGGTACTGAAGCCCAGGTGCAGAAATGGGAGGCCTGGAATCCGGGGAAGAAAGTGGTAATGAAAGGGGGCAATGGGCAACTTCAAGAGTTATGAGACATGGTGACTTATTGTAGAGGGTAAGAAAGTACTATACATGAATGCTGGCCAGCTAGGATAGGCCATTAGGTAAATGGTGAATATGTTAGAGATGTGGAGAATATAAAAGAAATATAATATTGCCAAAAAATGAGTTGTGTTTTTTTTAACTGTATTGTAAATTTTTATTTTAATTCCAGTCTAGTTAGTGTACAGTGTTGTTAGTTTCAGGTGAACAACATAGTGATTTAACAGTTCTATGTATTGTGATATTAATGGTTCTATATATTGTGATATATAGATATATAGCGATTTAACAGATCTATATATGTAATGGTTATATATAAGTATACCGATACATAGTGATTTAACAGTTCTATATATTACCCAGTGCTCAATTTATGTAAGTTAAATTTGAAACCCCTATAAGGCATCTAGGGAGACAGAGATAATTTGAAATATGTGTTTAGAGCTCATGGGATCCTTCCAGGTTGGGAGAGAGGGTTTGGGGGTCTATCCCACCTCCTTCCCTCCAATCCCATTAGTAGGAAAAGGAGAAGAATAATAGTTGATAGAAGCTGGTGAAGAGAAAATGGAATACTAAAATTACATCAATGATTTCTTCTCTTTATATGATATGAATCATGTAAGAATGCATAGCAGCTAGCATCAAATGTGGATCTTAGGTTCTAGTGACTTTAGATTGCTTCCAAGATTTAAAAAAAAAATTCTACTTCAAGAAAGCAGAGTTAAATGTAGTGTATACTGCACAGTTTTGAACATCCTATGCTCTCTGAAGAATATGGGCATATGTTTCTCTGTTTTCATTCACATCTTACCTGACTGCTCATATAACAATACACTATTGTTCTAGAAGAAAGAATTTCATTTCCAGGACTTGGGTTTCATGTTTCTTGAAACTATTATGCTGATTATGTTTCTAAGAACATAAATTATTTGAAAATGACATCTGTGTAAGATGATTGCATAAACAGAAGACTGTGGTTATTTGGGTATATGTATATATTTTTGTGAATTTAAAATATTCGGAGTGGCACTTGAAGAGAGAGTCAAACAGAATTACTGGATGGGAAAAAGACATTGTTTCTTTTAGACTCTATCTTGTGATTGCAAATTTCAAAACAGTAGTCTTCAATTTGTTTCCCTGGTTGAAATGCATTCCTAGAATTAAGATGATTCTTCATTGAGTTCTTGGTAACCTGATTACCATTTTTTTTCTTTTTTCTTAAGATTTTATTTATTTCAGAGAGAGAGAGAGAGCATGCGAGCAAATGGGGTGAGGGGCGGGGGAGTAGAAGAAGAAGGATAGATTATTTTAAGCAGACTCCCTACTGAGTGCGAGGGGCTTAATCTCACCATCACGAGCTCATGGAGGCTCAGTCTCCCCACCAACAGGGGCTCAGTCTCACCACATGAGAACATGACCTGAGCCAAAACCAAGAATCAGACACTTTACCAGCTGAGCCACCCAGGCGCCCCCTGATTACCTTTCTGGATTCTATGCAGACCATAATCAGACACTGTAATTTGTATTTATTTCTGCCTCAATTTTTTGCCTTTATGGTTTGGGAGGTCTTTTCATGTTGAGGCTGTTTCTAAGTAATCTAAAACTCTCTAAGACAGTCCAAAGCATTATACAGATTGAGGCACTGGTCACCGAATTTGCTATGCAGTATGAAATCCAAAGATTTCAGTCTCCTGAACTTTAAAGAAAGTGGAGCCAGTTTCCTTTATGTTAATTGAAATTAAAATATGTAAGCTCTTTTATATTTATGAAGTAGAAAAGCTAAAGGTTATTTGGTGAGAGAAATCACATGGAGAAATTCCCACGGCTGAAGCTTTATGCACACCAGAGAGTATATTCTTTATTTTTTCAGGGAAAAAAATATTAAATGTGTGCTTATTTTGATAAAACACATAAGAACTAAAAATAAAAATATCAGTCATAGTTAAATGATCTGTAACTATTTCTATTTTGATGTTTTCTTCCAATTGCTTTATTTCTGTTTTTAAACTTATAAGAAATCGTATTGTTATAAGTTAAACCCATAGTACAAATAGCTGTGAACTCTTTCATATATAAATACCTCAACTTATATAATAATTATTCCTTGATGAAATATTAAGGTTTTTGGATATGTGGTAGTATAGATAATCCTGTAATAATTGCTCATAAAACCTCTGTTCACATTTTAAAATACTTTCTGATGACATATCCCCACAGAAGAAATTATTGTCAGTGACATAAATATTTTAAAGCCTCTTAATAACAGCCATAAAACTGCTTTCTAGAAAGTATGTTCTGTTTACTTGCCCAACAGCAATGTACATGAATACCTGTTAAGAAGTAACAACATCCCACAGGTGCTGGAAATGTGTCCACAGATAGAAACAAAAAGCTATTATAAAATTACACCTGACGAAACAGAAGGGGATATGAGAATAAAATTTCATCCCTAGAAAGAAAGAAATAAAGCATGCATGTTTTGTCCATCCTGTTATGTCTTGTGTGAGCAAGGACACATTGTTGTTTTAACTTTTTTGTTACCTTGCGTGGTTTTTTGGTTTTTTGAAGTATGGGTTTGGTTTTGTTGTTGTTGTTGTTGTTGTTTTTTGCATATTTTAATAGGCTGTTTATCTTTTAACATTGAATTTCAGGAGCTATTTATATATTCCAAATACAAGTCTTTTGACAGATATATTTAGTGCTAATACATTCTCCATCTCTTCTCATCTTTTTATTTTCTTAGTGTTTGTTCTGACAAGCAGAACTTTAAACATTCTTCTGAATTCCAATTCTATGAGGTAGGGTTATTTAATGTGAGTGCTTTCTGCACCTTTCTTAAGAAACCTTGCTTATTCCCAGAAAGGTTGGGAAAATATTCTCCTGTGTTCGATTTTTAAAGACTGATAGTTTTAGCTTTTGTGCATAAGTCTGTAATTCAGGCCAAATTAAATTATGTGGATTGTGTAAAGTATATATCAAGATTCATTTTTAAAAAATACGTTTCCCCAGTTTTTTCCCAGCATTATTTGTTGAGTAGACTTTGCTATAGAATTACTTGAGTGCCTTTCAGTTGAATGTGGTTCTATTTCTGGACTCTATCCTGTTTCATTGATTTATTTCTTTATCCTTATGGCAGTACCACACTGTTTTGATTACCGTAGCTTCATAGGAAGTCTTCAGACGGGTAATATGAATCATTCCACTTTGCCCTTCTAACAATGTTTTGGGTATTCTGTCTTCTGCATTTGTACATAAATTTTAGAATCAGTTTGTGTGGACCAAACAAACAAAAACTGCCAGGATTGTAACTGGGATTGCTTTGAATCTTTAGATTAGGGAGAATCGGCATGTTACCAGTATGGAGTGTTCCAATCTACAGATACATCTTTCTCCAGTTAGCTGCTCTCTTGTTTCTCTTAGCAAAGTTTTATAGTTTCAGCATGGCTTTTGTGTGCCCTCTGCCGATTTTGTTCCTAGTTTGTTTTCTTCTCTGCTCCCACCCAGCCAGGATTGCGGTCATTCCTGTCTGACAGCAAGTGGAGTAAGGGCTTGAGTACTAAGGAAGAGAACGAGGCTTGAAGACAGGTATCATGGGGAGGAGTATATTGTGGAAAGACACAAGGTCTCAAGCCACACCTGTGGCATGAAGGGAAGTTGTTATGGTCTGGGCAACAGGGCAGTAATGGCAGTGGATACACTTCGTTCTGGGGATGTCTTTGTTTGCCTATCAGGGCCAGTGCTATCAGAAGGGCAATATTTGAAATTTTCGCAAGAGAGATGCTAGATATAATAGATCATTGAATCTCTGTCACGAATAAACCACGATATTACCACCAGGAAATGATTCCTTCTAGCAAATCGTGGGGATATTTATGGTTAAGCCTAGATCACCCTGAGTGATGAAAAATAAGCATTTCTAATAAGCATTTAAAGTATTAAGGAGGGCAGGGATTGCATGGAGCACTGGGTGTGGTGCGTAAACAATGAATCTTGGAACACCGAAAAAATAAAATTAAATTTAAAAAAATTACCTTTACTCTAACTTGATCTAAAACTCATGTGGCTGTGCTAATAATAATAGAACTGTCTTTATCCCGAAAAGCTATATGGTATAATTCCTCTTGTGCCTCCTGTGATCTTGGGTTGATTTTGAAATGCCAGTGGGACAGCTATTTACGTGTTTGTGGTATTTGCTGTTGCTCTAATTTGAGGCTGAGAAGATGACTTAAAGTGCTCTACAGTACCATGTATGCCTTCTCATACCAAAGGGTTGGAAAGTATTTAAAACAGTTTTCAATTCTGTCAAACTCAAAGGAAGAAGTTCTCACCTGGCAGATTCTGCATTTTTATTTGTGACTAGGCCTAGTCAAGGGTGACCGAGGGGAGAAGAAGAAATGGCAATTCCGGAACAGCAGATGAAGGGAGAGAGTTCTCAGCTGAGAAGTACTTGAAGGCAAGGGAAATATATTAGAAAAGTTCTGGATGTGAGAGAGTGGCTCTAATCTCAGTGATTTAAGTGGATCATTTGACTATACCCAAGAAAAACTTCTGGCTGAATAACAAAGGATCGGGGAATAGACCAAAAAGAACTTTAGTAAATTCTGACAGCATCCTCCTCTGCTTTCTTGTTCTCCCAACTAATTGAATAAA
>ML110108.1:0-13531 GCA_003697995.1 Taxidea taxus jeffersonii | reverse complement strand
TAACTACTGTATTGTACACAAGGTAGATGACTCTTCTTCATTGACCACTTTGGTATAGATTTATTGGGAACAACAGAAAATCATTAAGAGAGATTCTAGGGTCATAAAATACATCAAGATAAGAATGTTCTGTTTTGTTTTAAGAAGGCATGCTGCTGGCCTCTTTTCTACCCAGGTCACTTGGAGAGTGTTGGTTTCCCCAGTAGTGGGAGGTGGGCAGAGCTGGGTGTTTGAAGCTCACCCTCTCTCCACATTACATCCCCTTCTGCCTGTTAGTGAGTTACTTTCCTGAAGCCCCCATATTGGGATCCCGTGGATGCTGGTGCTTCAGCCCAATTTTGCCATTCTGAGTGGGCATCCTATTGTCTAGATACAACCTAACTCACTATTTCATACCTAAATAAGATGTATCCCTCTTGCACCCTTTCTTTTCTTAGGTGTTTCAATGAACTGGTGTGAGATAAGGAGATAATAACTAGATATTTAGAGTATATATTCCTCTTAGAGCACCCCTTCATCTAATTTTTTTAAAAAATAGCAATGTCTATCTGGGGTTGGAGAAGGGGATGGGGAAGGATGGCGATTTGGGGCCTCTTTTTGAGTATCTTCTCTATATAATGCCCATATGGCTAGTCTAACCCAAGGTAGGATCATTTCTGGGCTCAGCCTTGGGTCATTATTCTGTCCCTGGGGGGGACCCTCCAAGGTGCTCCTCCTGTTTGTGGCCTGTAGTGCATGGTTCACAATGTGTCCTGAATGGCTGGCTTCCTGCAGTGCCTGTGAAGGAGGGCATGCTTTGACAATCTACAGGAGTGCCTAGAATAAACCAGTGACACAGGTGCCATAGCTCACTGCCAGAACCTGACTTCACCTCTCTTTCTGAGATGGCATATGTTGAGGAATAGCATTAGACAGGGCTCTTCCAGCGTCTGCATTTTTGGTATCGGCTTCTAAGTCTGAAGCTGGCATGAGAGAGCCTCTCTCCTCTGCTTCCCCCTTTCCTTGAGTCTCTCTGGACATCAGAATCACTCAGCACTTTCCCCAGATCATTATCCAGACAGCCTGTCAGTTATATTCCTTCCTTTGTTTACATTTTGCAGCTAGTGAAACTCCTAGCTCATTCCCCCTGGTTTTCTTTTCTCCTTGCTTGAGCTCCCATTAGGCTGAATATACAACTGGCCAGTTTATATGTGAAAAAGGTAGGATGTCAACAACAGTGTACGGTTGACCAGATGCTCTCTAGAAATGTTAGTGTTAATCCCTGAACCAGTGGTTGGGGAGAAAGCTCTGAAACACTAAATGAAAAGCCATCTTGGAGACAGTATGGCAGCTCAGGTTGTTTTGGGTCACTTGTAGACAGGCAACGACCTCCCATCCCCATTTCTGGTGGTGCTATATTTAATAACCTTATCAGACACGAAATTGTTTCCAGGTGCTTAGTTTCAAACAGCTCTTGCTCTTGAACTGAGAAAGAACTTGTATTTGCTCAGCAACTGTATTGTTGAGAATTCACTTGGGCTTTCTTCACATATGAAAACAAATACAAATAGTTGTTTTCTTTTCGTACTTAGACTACCTATGACGGATGATGCAATGGCATAGATACAGCAGGTGAGGGGGGTGTTGGAGAAACAGCCTCAAGTCAAAAATAGTTCCTTCCCACCAGGGGGCAGTGGTGCGTCCACCTAAGCAGCCTCTGGCCTCAGGAAACCCCTGAAGGACAGTAACGAGCTTTTCAGTTCCAAAAAGGACACTTGTAAAACTTAATCAAGATATTTACTGCTACCGATGATAAATACTATTGAAACACTGTATTTTTTTAGAAAATCAATACAGATAGCACATTTTCAAAGGAAAACCAAACACCACCTTATCTTGTCACTAGTATTAAAAACTAAACCTCGATTGCTCTCCCTGACTGCTCTTGTTCACCCTCGGCAATTAGGTTTCTTCTTTCTATTTTACTAGAAATCCTTGTTTTGAAATCTGACTTCTTCCACTGGATTTCCAGGTGGAGTTTCCAGTTTGAGGGTTGTCTGGCCATGAAGACCTTTCTACAAGTTTTCTTCAACCTTCTAAGTCCTCTAGGCTTTTCTGTTTCAGCCACAATTGTGCCAAGTTCACTTCTGCAGCCATGGCAGAGAGATAATTGAAAGATATTTCTTTATTTTCTTCCTTGCTTCGCTGTTTTCCTCTTTCGTTCTCTCTTTCTCTCTCATCCCTCCTTGTTTTCTGTGACTCTCTGTTACCTCTGTTCCATTTGCCCATCTTCTTTCAGAAGAAAGAGAACTGGTTTGAAATTTCTGGAGAATTCATTTAGAAACTTCTGTGTGTGATGAGGATTGGGGGGTGGGGGGACGGAGTTAACTGTGACTGTTTGAGAATCAAGTACTGTGGTTCCCTAACCAGCTGGCTTCCTTTTCTGCCTGAGCAGTGGTGTTCCTCAAGGTTTGACTTTCTCTGGGAGATCACATCTGTACCCCAGATTTCATCTGTGACTGATGAAGGAGTAATTTCACATCTGTGTCCTCTAGCCCGGCATTCCTTCTAAAAGCCAGAGACCCATGCCCAGATGTCCCAGCTGACATCTGTACCTGGATACCCCCTAGCAACCTCAGACTGAAAGCTGAAAATGGGCTTGTTAACTCCGCTCCCATTGCTTTCTCTGCTCATCAACCAGTGAGCCCTCTTCATTCATATTTGTCGACAAGGAACCATCTACCCATTCACCACGCCCCTGCCATGGAGTCCTCGTAGTCACCCACACTGTTACAGACTCATGTGGCCTTGGACGGCTACCTTCTATTTATTTCCCGTGTCTTTTTTTTTGGAGGGGGGTTAAAGATTTATTTATTTCAGAAAGGGCAGAAAGGGGCTAAGGGAGAGAATCTTCAAGCAGACTCCCCGCTGAGGGCTGGGCCCAACTTGTGGCTTGATTCCATGACCCTGAGATGATGGCTTGAGCCAAACCCAAGAGTCAGACACTCAACCATCTGAGCCACCCAAGCACCCCTATTTCCCATGTCTTTAATTCACACCACCTACCCACTCTGCTAGTAATACAGCTTCTGTTCAAAGGCCATCTAAGTTCACTCACCCTGTCATCACTAAACAATGCTCTTGATTCCTTGATTCCGATGTCACTGCCCTTCACGCAATGCTTTTCCAATAGACTAATCAGAGGGATCTTTCTAGAAAAGTTAAACTTGTATTCCTTAGCCTTGCAGAACTTTTTGATCATTGCCATCATCATCCTCTTCCTGTGCTCCAGAGGTCATCGCTCATCTGGAGCACTGGCATCTTTTGCACATCTCTTGCTCTTCTTGCACTGCCTTCTTTCCTGCCTTTTTGTCGGTTGACTCTTGCTGAAGTTCAAGACTTTCCCTAAGAGTCCTTTTCCATCTACTTCTAGATCGAATGTGGATCTACTTCTAGATCTACTTCTAGATTCTGTTAGATACTCTATTATGGTTCTAGGTTACGTTCATCACACCATTTACCAAGAATAATATAGTTCTTGGTTTGCTTGTCTCTCTTTCCAGCTTGGAGTTTTCCTCTTAGGGTCCTCAGTGCCTACCAGTATGTCTGAGACATGATTAGCTGTTGAATAAGTGGCTTGCACACGGACCAGATAGGCAATCCTATATCTATTAACATTGCTCTAAGACTGCATCTAAAATAACATGGATCTAAAATCCATGAATATAAAAGTAACAGAGGTAACGTCTTGATGACACTTGGTTTGAATAAATGGAAGGTACATACTCAAGAATTTCAAGATTTGGTTCACATGGATTGGATATGTGGGGGAATTCCCATGAGAAATTATTCAACAGTAGGCCATCACAATGCCACTAGATCTTCACTTGTACAAAAATAAATTTCAAAAAAAAATACTTCTTGGTTTATAATCCCATTTGCTATTACCATATAGAAACTGAAGGGCTAGACCTGTTGTGTTCAGTAGGCTCCCACCTCTCTGGGACAGGAGCATATCTCATTTTATCTTGGCTTATGAATCTATTCAAAATAAGAACCTTCTCGGGTGGTTAGGGAGATCTTAAGCCCAGTGACTCCTGAGCTCACTGGTAATGAAGATTCCACTGGGGCAGGCAATCATATTAATCAGGAGCAAGATTTCTAGTCGGCAGGCTTTGAATTGGGCAACTCAATGGGTTGGAGTCCTTCATCCTGGTGCTCAGAAGTATTATTGGTCGTAACGGATGGTCCTTTGAGGAACACAAGGAGTTGATCCATGGGTGACTTTATGTGTGAATTTATATACCCAGCAGAAAAGAGGGATGGCTGTGCCTACTGCAGTTACAGTGAAGCTCTTCAAATCCTCTGGGAGAGCAGAGAGAATAATTCTGTACATGTGACAACAAATTTTAGGTTTAGTTTCTTAAATGTTGTATTTTCATCTTTTCTAATAGCTACTGAAGGTTCTTTCCCTTTTAAAGGAAGAGAGAAAAGGGTGAAGTCTATGATACCCCTCTTCTACCAAGAGTATGAGTGGAATTACGGCATCACTGTGATGAATTTAGGCTTTCTTGGTATTACCTTCAGAGTCATTAAAGGTTTTGTCGAGCCACGCTTTTTCAAGATGGTTGTCTTTGGACACAAATTTCCTACAGAGCTCTGGAATCAAGAGGACTATGTTAAAGGATTAAATTTACCTTGACCCTCCTCAAAGATGAGTTTACTATGCCAGCCTACCCCTCTCCAGTGTGTGTGTGTGTGCGTGTGTGTGTATGTGTGTGCGTGCGCACATGCATCCTCTCCTTGGATGTTTCCAATGACCTAGAGCAAGAGAGGAACACAAGGATGCCTCCTGCCCGTCTGCAGCCCTGCCCAGTGTCCGTGCTCTGGCAGCATCTGCCCGTGCCCTGCCCTGTGCTGCGGTCCATGGCTTGCCTTAGAGCCAGCCCTTGCCATGTGTCCTGTTGGCTTCATTGCTATCACCGGCTTTTTGGATTATGTACGTGGCTGGCTGGATTTTCCTTTTCTTTTCATTCACTGTTTGGTGACGCGCTCATTTAATTTCTGTTTAAATTTTGTGTGTCTCTCTTTCTCTCTCCTGGCTTGTTCCCTGTCTGTCCACGCTGTTGTGCTGACTGTCTTCGCTGCTCATTCCCTGCTGCCTCTAGTATCCATCAGGTGCCAGCTGCCGACCTGCGGAGAGTGTCTGCCCCCCCTGGCTCCTTCACCACGTGAGTACAAAGCTGGTCCATTTCTACATTTTGTCTAGCACCCTCCTGTCCTCCTCAGGGTTAGACTACCTGCCTCCTTTTCCCTCCCAGGTCTGCTTCTCAGACAAGGACCCGCCAGCCTCAACTGCCAGGGGCCTCTCTGTGATTTGAGATGGAACTGTCCAGTTCTTTGTGTTCAGTTTGTCTCAGTCCTCTAAGAGTTCAGGTGTCGATTTTTGATCAGTTACTTTAGGGCCCATAATTGCGTGGGGTTGTATAAAATTCCAGTCTAAGCACTGGTTTCTGTGGAGAATTTGTGATAGCCTATTGGCCATGCCGTTATTTGTAGCTCTGCGATGATGTTGAAGGAGTGTGATTTGTGAATGGACACCCTCAAATTAAGTGTGGAGTTTTGAGTGCATGCACGTGCATCTGGGCATTATTTGGGTGGAGAATCCATGGTTGTAATAAAAGGTAAATGACTGAAAACTGTCTCTGAGTTAGCAAAACACACTTCATTCATAGTTAATAATTTGTACTTGATGTATTCTATGCTTTTATTTTTTTCTGGGGAAAAAATATCTTCTTTCTTTCTTTCTTTTTTTTTTTTTTTTTCTTAGCACTTGGGACTTCTTTTTTGTCTTGTTGCCTCTTTCTTGCCCTTTCTTTTTCTTTCAGATACTTAGCTTTTGTTCTGGTTTAGGTACTGGTACAGGTGCTTGATATTAACTACTTAAATAATTACTACCCCAACAGCCCTATGTCACATGTGCTATTATTTCCGTCCGTGTCTTGTGGGGAATCTGGTGCATAAAGCATTCAGTAACTTGCTCAAGGTCACACAGCTAACACGTGGTAGACTGGGATGCAAACTCAGATGACTTGTCTTTAGAGTTCACACCTTTAACAATTTACAGTTTGCCACTTTCATCTATGAGGAGCCTGTCTTTCTCTTAAGCCCTAGTTGAATCATTGGCTTCTCAAAGAATTCTTTGTTGATTCTTATTGGGGTAGTTACGTTCTTACTGGGTCCACTATTGATATACTCATTATAGTTCTCAAGGTTTAATAGGCTGGTATTAATTAAATTAGCTCATGTGTGTGTTGGGGGCAGGGGGGTGTTGTGCACTAGACTTAGGCTACCTGAGATCACTGATCATATCTTCTTAGGAATTTTTGTGTCCCCAACTCTGAACACAGATCTTAACACAAAATGTTCTGAAACCAAACAGAGTCGTTGTTTAGCAGGATGAATGAATGAAAGAATACATCTCTAATTGAATTGTACAATGTCTATCACTTAGGAATATGCCAAAATTATTCCTAAAGTCCAATCATATAATCCTACTTTCAGTCCTAGTCCCACAGATACACATTCATTCATTCATTTTTCAAAAAACATTACTTACATTACTTTGTACATGCTCTTTGTCCACCATTTTGTGCTTAGAATCTAGAGGTAAGCCCAATGTCTCCATTGGGCTGTCTTCATGGAACTTAAAATTGAGGCCAGAAAATCAACAGGAAAATGACATTTCATTTTCAATTTGAAGGTTATTCTGCAGGTATATCCTGCATTCTACAAAAGACCTCTTCAACAAATGGGAGTCCAAGGAATGGCTTTCAGTGATTTTCAGAGACTATATTGATAGAGTTCAAAGAATCAAGAATATCACCAATAGAGATGCATTGGAATTTATCCCATGTCTATTACAGTTTTAGTTGTATAATTTAAACATGGCTCTTTTTTATTGGTTCCAGGTGTGCATACTACAGTAAGGTAAACTGTCACTGTTCTGTAAGGGTGGAACACCTAGGTGTGGCCACTTTAAAACTTGAATGTTGATCTAAAATATTTTATATCTATATATAATATATTAAATTTACATATTATAAATTTTGTATTTCCATATCTCTGAAATATTTATGTAACAACACTTACTAGAGTATTTTATTTTAATTTTTAAATTTTTTCCCAAGATTTTATTTATGAATTTGACAGAGAGTGTGAGAGTACAAGCAGAGGGAGAGGCAGTGGCAGTGGGAGAGGCAGGTTCCCCACTGAGCCTGGGATCATGACCTGAGCCAAAGGCAGACACTTAACAGACTGAGCCACCCAGGCACCCATAGCTTAGCCTATTTAAAAAAAAAAGATAAGAAAACACTGTCACAACTGTCAAGGAGCCTGGAGTAAAACCCAAGAACAAGCAGTGTCTTTACATATTAAGGCCGTGGTTGACCGTTTTGACCCCACTCTCATGCCGCTGTTTGATACTTTCAGCCCTGTCTAATAATCACATTAATGTTGCTTGGGTCCTCATGAAAGTCAGTCCCCAGTATCTTGGACTAAGCTTGTCTGATTTTTTTTTTTCTTTTTTGGACGCTTGCTCAGCCATTCTCTGCTCAGAAAAATTCTTCTATAGATGATCTCTTCTGGGGAGAAGCTTCTCTTTCTGCTGTTTCTGTAGTAAACATTGGTTTTCTAAAGCAACTTACATGGTCTTTCTCTCAAGCTTTCTAAAAAAAATTTTTTTTTTGGTTGGGAGAAGGTCATGGCAATAGCCATGTAAGGTGTGGGTTCCTGGGAATTGCAACTACTAATGTCTGTGCACATGGGAAATTTCATCTTTATACAAAGGATTCTGAAATTTTACTTTTGGTCATATATGACCACATACAAATCCTGAATTTTATTGAAAAGTATTTAGGGCTTTATCCAATAGAACAAAACTAAACAAATATAATATTTCACCATAAGTCATATGTATGTAGCTTAAAGAATTATTGGAGCAATACTTCGGTTAAAAAATCTTTATAATTAAGTGACTTCATAGTGAAGTCCTTGCTGAAGGGCACCTGAGCACACTGAATTTTATAAATTCATGATTATTATAAATTTTATAAAATCATGAATATGCATGCTAAATGTTCCAACTACCAGATCCTGTTCAGCTAATGCCAAAAATAACACAAAGGTATGTAATTGTAAAATATCTTTGTAAAACTTTTATCCTTCAGTAACTGCTTATTAAATTCCAGTTTGTGCCTATTCCTGACCAAAATGAAAGAATGTAAACCATTTATGCCTAATTTAGTCTATGTTTCATCTTCGAAAAAATATTGAGTGCCTTCTTTAAATACCAGGGTTCTGTGGGATCCTGGAGATACAGAGATTATAAAGCTAAGGTTTCTGTCCTAGAGAAATGGACATGCCAGGAAATAGACCTGTTTTGTTGCTTACAGTGCCATGTGATAAGCATCCTAGCACAGATTCTGGTTGTACTTCCATGTGAATGACTGTTTGAGTATTTATTACATTTGTTTTAATTTTTTAGTACTTAAAATTAACATACAGTAAATGACTTTGGGAGTTTTAAGATGAGTGTAGATTCCTATAACCAGCACCCCAGTCAGGATACAGAACTGTTCTATCACCCCAGAAAGCTGCCTACTCCCTACATCTCCCATCCAAGCTCCCATCCAACCACCAATCACTATAGTTTTGTATTTTTGAGAGTGCCACATAAATGGAATCATACAATATGTAACCCTTCGCAATTTATTTCTTTCCACATAACGTCTTTGAGATTTATCAAAGTTGTTGCCTATGTCAATCACATGTTCCTTTTTATTGCTGAGTAGTATTCTATTGTATGGCTGCTTCCATTTATCTACCCATTTACTTGTTGAAGGACATCTGGGTTGTTTTCAGTTTTAGGCAGTTATGAATAGAGCTGCTATCAAGTTTTGTGTAAATATAAATTTTCATTTCTCTAGGTTAAACACGTAGGAAGGGAATTCCTGGGTCATATGGTAAGTGTATGTTTAACTTCATAAGAAATTAATGAACTATTTTCTAGGGTGCAAATTTTGCATTTCTAATGTATGAGAGAGAGAGTTCCATTTGCTTCACATCCTTGCCAGCACTCGGTATTGCCAGCACTTTAAAATTTCATTATTTTCCATCTATTATACACTACTCAATGAAGCATCTGCTCAAGTATTTTGCCTATTTTTAAATTGGGCTGTTTGCTTTTTCCTGTTAAGTTTTGAGAGTTTGTCATATATTCTGGATCCAAGTCTTTTGTTAGAGATGTGTTTTGCCAATGTTTTCCCCCAGTATATATCTTGTCTTCTCATCCTTTTTACAAAGTCCATATTATCCAATTTTTCTATATTTGTGTTTTTGGTGTTATATTCAAGAACTCTTGGTTTAATCCCAAGCCATAAATACTTTTTCCTTCGCTTTCTTCTAGCAGTTATAGAGCTTAACATTTTGCATTCAGTTCTATGATCTGCGTTAATTTTTGTATAAGATGTGAGGTTTAGATTAGTGTTTTGTTTTGTTTGCATTAGATGTTCAATAGTTCCAGCACCATTTGTTAAAAAGACTGTTTTTTCCCATTGAATTGGCTGTACATCCTTATCAAAAATCAATTGAATATATATATGGGGTTTATGGATATATATATAGATGGATAGATATAGATTTCTGCACTCTCTATTCTGTTCCACTGATCTATGTATTTGCGTCTTTGTCAATGCCATGTTCTTTTGGTATTATACTTTTATGTTAAACCTTAAAATCTAGTTGTGTTACTTTTTCACTTTATTCTTTATTTTAAAAATTGTTAGCTATTCAAGCTCCTTTACCTTTCCACATAAATTTTTAAATAAGGTAGCTCCAAAAATTCTACTAGAACTTTGGAATTGTATGGAATCTGCAGATCAACTTGGGGGATGTAGACGTATTTACTACAATGAGACTCCCAGTCCATAGATACTGCATTCTCTCTCCCTTTATTTTGTGCATCATTGTTTTGTAGTTTTCAACATACAGATCTTGTACATACCTTGTTAGATGTGTGCCTGTGTTAGATATGTGTTGGTTTTCAATTCTAGTTGCTGGTATATAAAACTACAATGATTTTTCTTGTGTTGACCTTGTATCATGTGACCTTACTGAAGTCACTTTTTAGTCTAGGATTTTGGTTGCATCCTTGGAATTTTCTAACTAGTCAACACTTTTTATCTGTGAGTAGGAGTGGTTTTCTTTCTTCTCAATCCATATGCCTTTTATTTTTTTCTTTTGCCTTATTGCAGTAGCTAGGATTTCTAGTATGATGCTGAGTAAAAGTGGTTACCGTGGATATCCTTGCTTTGCTTCTAATATTAGGGGGAAATCATTCCATTTTCTTACCATGGAGTATGATTGTTAGTTGTAGATTTATTTATTAAAGTACTTTAGTAGGATATCTGGGAGAGATTAGGGAGGACTGGAGTTATTTATTCTCTGCATGTTTGTTAGAATTTGCCAATAAATCATCTGGGTCTCAAGGTTTCTTTTTTCCCTTTTTAACTGTAAGTCGATTTCCTTTAGGAGTTGTAGGACTACTCAGGTTATCTGTCTCATTGTAGGTGAGTTTCAGTGGGTTTATGTGTGTGTGTTTGTGTAGCTTCTTGAAGTTTTGGAGGAGTTGCTCATTTTATTGTTAGTATATGTCAAATTATTGGTAGTATTTCCTATCTTTTTAATGTCCTTGAGATCTGCATTGATAGTTCCTTTTTATTCTTGTTATTAGTAATTTGGATCTTCTCTCTTTGTCCTTCTTAGTGAAGGTTTATCCATTTTATTAATTTTTTAAAAATCAGGTTTTGTTTTTATTGATTTTTTCCACAGTTGTCTTTCTGTTTGCCATTTCATTGATTTATGATCTTATGTTATTATTATTTTTTTTTCTGCTTGCTTTGGGCTTATTTGGTCCCACCCCCAGACCCCAGTTCTTTAAAGAAGAAGCTTAAGTTTTTTAAAAGATTTTATTTATTTATTTGAGAGAGATGTATATAGATGTTTAGGGAAGGGCAGAGGGAGAGGGAGAAACAGGCTCCCTGATGATCAGGGAACCTGACATGGGGCTCAATCCCAGGACCCCAGGATCATGACCTGAGCCAAAGGCAGATGCTCAACTGACTGAGTCACCCAGGTGCCCCAAGAAGTTTAAATATTTAAGTAGGCAATTGACTCAATTGAGTTCAGGCCACAAGTTCTGGCTCACTTTCTGAAAGTTGTAGTTAAACAATGTTAATTCTGTTTTCAAAGTCTTTGCAGTGCTCTTTGTATCTTTGTCCGGTGTGTATGAACCACCAAGTTACCAGTGTGGGATCTGGGTTTTCTATTCTGTAGTTCAGTTCCCAAAGTCTACTGTACAAATGCTTAGGGCCAGATTCACCCATGTGCAACCTGAAGATGAACCTGAAAGTTCATGAACATCTTTACGGAGCTGGTTTCCTGAGCCCCTCCTTCTCTGTTGTCATCCCAGCCCTTTGCTGTTCCCTAAGGCTCATCTTCCAGCCAGAAATCTAAGGTTTTAGTTACCTTGCTCTACTGCATATTTCCCGCAACTGTGCTCCTGTCTAGAACCAAGCAATGATGAGACAGAAAGAAAGAGAATAAAAGCAGTGTTTGTTTATCCCATCCTCTTGGGATCTCTGCTCCTTTTATCAGAGAGGAGAGCTCTCTTCCATTACAATTGTAAGCTCCTGAAGGCCTTTATCAGTGTCCCTGCGGGGAATGCTGAGGTATAAGAAAATCCTAAGGCGAAGATAGATCTGAATTATTCTTAGCATTCAGAGCCCCTTTCTTTTCCTTAAGCCAGAGCTCAACGGCTCTCTTTGAGATTTCTCTATCTGCAGTTGGTGTTCATTTCAGGCTTTGTGCTGCCTGGAGTCTACAGGAGGGTTTATTGGAGAGAAAAAGATGGGAGAGCTCACCACGTCTTGATAGTATTTTATATTCTGATCTTCTTCTCTAATCTGCTATCATTTTCTTTTTAGAGTTCTCAAGTAGCTACTTTATGAATCCTGTCCAGATTTTATAACTGCATTCACTGGGGGGAGAAAGAATGGTGTGTGCTTACTTATCTTGCCCAGAACCAGAAGTTCTCTACTGCCTTTTAAAAGCAGAGAGCTATAATTCTGTATCCCTTCCTCTCCTACTGCAGTTTAGGACCATACTAACTCAGCACAACAAATCTGCAGAGAAACCACTGTATTTTGAACTACAACCAACATATGTTCAATGTAATATGCCATCTTTCCCAACAGTCACAATTTAAACATACACAAGATAGTTCCCACTGCTAAGTTGTGTGGATTTGCTTGTTACCTTGGGGAAGGCAGAGTTGGATATGGATCCATGAAAGAAAGCATAAATTGTCATGTTTGACTACAAGCTAAATATGATTCAGCACCCTAAAATCAGTCTCAATAAATGAAGTCTTCATGGAAAAGGATGAAAGTAAATTGATTTTTGTTCCAGGAAGAGAGGGAGTTTTAGTAAGAGAAAGGGAAATATTTTTGATATGTCTTTTTTTTATGGTTCCATTTTGGATTGAGCTGAAAAATTTTATTGTTGAGAAACTCCCAGAATCTCCAGTCTTCATGATTGAAGAAAACACAAACTGGTCATAGGTAGTTTAACCTTTGCATGCTGGGCAGCAAAGTAAACAAGCATCTTTGGAGATGCTTTCTAAAAATGCTATCATTCTGTTCTCCCAGGAGTAACATCAAGTTTTTTTGTTTTAACATTTTTATGAAATTGTCGAATGTGCTGTAAAGGATCTATTTATTTCATTTATTTAATATTGGCCCTTTAGTTAGAAACTAAGACTTGATGTGCTTTATTCAGACCCCTTCTCTTTTCCTTTGTTCTTTACTGATAAGCTCCACTTTACTACAAGCTACACTATCTGGGAGTAGCAAAAACCTTGCCAGAGGAAAAATTTACATGTATGCCTCTGTAAACTGTGATGGTTAGCTCTCAAGTAGCCAAGAAGATCCATCATACATACTTAACCTGAAAACGAATAAAGCTGATGGTCGCTAACACACAAACCTTTTTGAGAACGTCAGGAGGAAAAGCACTCCTATCAGACCGCTTGGGCCTCCAGAAGACTGCTTCATGTCTGGGGCAGAAATCTGTCCAGATTCTGATTCACAGATTACAATTTTTAAATCATCGTTCTAGACCCTAAAATCAATTGCAAGGATACCAGAAGTACCTAAGCACTCAGGAAATTATGAATATTTGTCTTGTTAAGGCTTTCGTTGTCCCTGTATCCCAGAGTGATTATATCTGAATGACAGGATTATGGACAATATTTTCTGGGCTTTCTGTGTTGATTTTAGTGAGCATGCATTACTTCCATTAAGGGAGAAATTTAAAAGTTCATATTTTAAAAAGGACAGGAGAGAATAGCTACAACCACAGAACAGAAAAAAAAAGCCATTTGCTGAATCTCAGAGTCAGATAAGGAAACATCAGAGTTGGCTTCAGGCTGGCT
>ML110107.1:25779-56874 GCA_003697995.1 Taxidea taxus jeffersonii | reverse complement strand
AGATGAATGGATAAAGAAGAGGTGGTATATATATACAATGGAATACTATGCAGCCACCAAAAGAAATGAAATCTTACCATTTGCGATGACATGGATGGAACTAGAGTGTATTATGCTTAGTGAAATAAGTCAACTGGAGAAAGACAACTATCACATGATCTCCCTGATATGAGGAAGTGGAGATGCAATGGGGTAGGAAAGAAAGATTAAGGTGGTAGGAAAAGAAAAAATGAAACAAGATGGGATTGGGAGGGAGACAAACCAAAAGAGACTCTTAATGTCATAAAACAAACTGAGGGGGGTGGGGGGGAGGGGGGTTGGGAGAGGGTGGTGTGGTTACATTATATGTTTAAATAAAAAAGCTTAATAAAAAAAAAGATAATTTTACTTGGTACTCAGGACAATTAGAAGGCAACATTTCAAAATAGAATGTTACTTACATTGAGCCAGGTCAGCACAGATCACATATAACTTCACTTGATTATCTGAAGATGCAAAAAGAAAAGAAAGTAGCGAGGCAAATAAAGAGGGAAAGGAGAGGAAGAGGGAAGGGTATAATAAAAATAGATTAGCAAAGTCTATAAATGTGTTAAAGGACCACAACACCCTCCCTTCAGCTGATCATCAAAGTCTATTTTACATGTTACTTTTTTATACAAAATTGCTTTCATTAAAGATATGATTTCTTACTATTCTATAAAACATGTAAAAAGATTTTTCCAACCTTAAAGGACCTACAAAATATATCTGAAAAAAAACTGGTACTAGATAAAATAAGGATAGTGTATCTAATAATATGGTTGGCTCTGAAAGTGTATGTTCCATATAGAAACTTATGCAACAAGGAAGTCACTTTATTTCCAATTTGTTTTATGACCTGTGATTTAAGCAGTGATGTGCAACACAAGCATGCATACACATCCATGCATATACACTCATTTGTACCCCTCCTTCCATTAAAACATTAGTTTTCTCTTCATCTTTACTGTGCTCTTTCCTTCTTTTTTCCAACTTCTCTTTTCCTTTGCAAATATGCAGAAACGTATTTAGTCAAATGTACATCATATTCTATGGACCAGTGAGAGCAAGAGGTTAAAAGAAAATGAACCCTGGGTCCCCTGGGTGGTGAAGTTGGTTAAGCAGACCTCTGACTGTTGATTTAAGTTCAGGTCATGATCTCAGGATTGTGAGATCGAGCCCTTCTAAAGATCCTCTCTCTTTCTCTCTCCCCCTTTGCTCTTCCTTCCACATTCATATTCTCTCTCTCTGTAAAAGAAAGGAAGGAAGGAAGGGAGGAAGGGAGGGAGGGAGGGAGGAAGGAAGGAAGGAAGGAAGGAAGGAAGGAAGGAAGGAAGGAAGGAAGGAATAATTCCAGGTTCTGACACCTGGAACGAGGGAAACAATAACAGATTCATGACAAATTAAAAAAGGCTGATAGTAATATGATTACATCATTATGTCCCCATCCCTGCATATTTTTGGTAGATGTGTATACTACTTCCCTAGGGCTACCTTAACAATTTGCCACAAGGTGGTAGCTTAAAATAACAGAAATTGATCCTCATAGTTCTGGAGGACGGAAGTCTGACCCTGAGATCATGACCTGAGCTGAAACCAAGAGTCGGTCCCTTAACCCACTGAGCCACCCAGATGCCCTGGGATTAATTTTCTTTTAGCCTCTTGCACTTACTGGTCCACAGAGTGTGATGAACATTTGACCAAATATGTTTTTGCATGTTTGCAAAGAAAAAGAAAGTAAAAGAAAAGAAATTGCAGGACTATGTCTCCTCAGAAGTCTCTATAGGGAGGATTATTTTTGCCTCATCTAGCTTCTTTGCTCTTGGAAATCTTTAGCTTGTGTCTGCATCGTTCCAGCATCTTCCTTCCCATGTTGTCTTTTCTTCTGTGTTTCTGTGTGTCCTTTCTGTCTGTTGTAAGGAAGGGTACTCTCACTGCAAAAGAATTGTATACATGTGTTATTGCTTTAATATAAAATATGAAAAATAGATGTTCATTTAAAATTGTGTTTTGGGGGGCACATGGGTGGCTCAGTCAGTTGGGCATCTGAATCTTGATTTCAGCTCAGGTCATGATCTCTGGATCCTGTGGTCAAGCCCCACGTGGGGCTCTACCCTGGGTGTGGAGACTGCTTGGGATTCTCTCTCTCCCACTGTCCCTCTCCTTCTCACATGTGTGCACTCTCTCTCTCTAAAAAAAATAATAATAAAACAAATAAAATTATGTTTATGTCTATCATTTACTTTCAGTTACATTCATGCTATTATTTGTATAAAACAATAGGACTAGTTAACAGAGGAAAGTAGTAGTATTTAATAATAGAACTAATTAAATTATATATGTGAGAAAATATAACAATATTTCTGTCCCTATTGGCAATAATTTATTTTAACTTTTGGATAAAATTTCATAGCTCATATTGTACATTCTTAATATAAATAAATGTAAGGTGGTAAAACAAGGGAAATATGAAGACAGTAAGACAAACAGCTACTGTTTATCAACTCTATTTCATAAAATTAACAATGAAGTGCTTCTTTTGGCTCCATGGTTACTGTAGAATATTTTTACTCTTTTTGTTTCTTTTTAATAATACTTCTCTGAACTGCCTGCAACCTTTAAGGCTTCTTTTCTTTTATGTAATGGCAAAACTAAAGATGGTCAAACATAATATCCATTTTGATATGCCTCTGTGCTCTTATCAAGCCCTCGTTAGACTGATTCTTGTCTGCCCTGTGTTGTGTGATCCCTGAGATCACGACCTGCGAGGGAATCAAGAGTCAGATGTACAACCAACTGGGCCACCCAGTGCTCCTAAGTTAAAATTTTAGTAAAGAAATGAGAGAGTCCTATCTAACTCATGTGGCTTTCTGGTGACATTTTTTGTTTTTTTTTTTTTATTTTGAGTTATGAAGTAGAACTAATTTAAAAAACTGAGGGTCTTTTGTTCCTCTAAGAGTTTTTGTCACAATCCACACATGATATGTACACACATACATTTATGCACACACACACAAGCAGGGAGTCTGATGGGGGGCTCCATCCCAGGACCCTGAGATCATGACCTGAGCCGAAGGCAGAAGCTTAACCCACTGAGCCACCCAGGTGCCCCTAAGGGAGTTTCTTGTAGGCAGTATGTAGGTATGCCTTGTTGGTTTTTGTTTGTTTGTTTGTTTGTTTATCCATTCAGCCAATATATGTGTTTCAATTCATTAACAAAGTGATAACTGATGAGTATGTACTTATTGCCATTTTGTTAATTATTTTCTTGATGTTTTCGTAGTTCCTCTTTGTTCCTTGCTTTTTCTCTCTTTGCTTGTGGTCTGACTTTCTTTAGTGTTATGTTTAGATTCTTTCTTATTTTCATTTGTGTGTTCATTATAAGTCTTTGCTTTGTGCTTACCATGAGAATCACATGTATCATCCTATGTATATAGCAGTCTATTTTGTTGATGACAACTTAAATTTGAACTCATTCCAAAATTTTACATTTTAACTCCCTCACCATGGATTTTTTTTGATGTCACATTTTACATTTTTTAAAAATTTCACATACCCCTTAACTAATTATTGTAGTTTTTGTTAATTTTACTACTTTGTCTTTTAACCTTTATACTAGCTTTATTAAGTGATTAATACATTTCTTTTACTATATAATTACCTTTATCAGAGAGATTTTTACTTTCATATGTTTTCTTGCTATTAATAAGTGCTATTTTTATTCAGCTTATAAAAAGTGATGTTTCTTGTAAGGCAAGTTTGGTAGTGATGAACTCTTCTAGCTTTTGCTTGTCTGGAATTCTGAATGCTAATTTTGCCAGATAATGTATTCTTGGTTGGAATTTTTTTTTTCCTCTTAGCATCTTGCATATGAAAACCATTCCCTTCTGATGTACAAACTTGCTGTTGAGAAATATGCTGATGGTTTATGGGATTTCCCTTGAATGTGACAATTTGTTTTTCTCTTACTGATTTTAAGATTCTCTTTTTATTTTTGATTTTTGAAATTTTAATTATAATGTCTTGCTGTGGATATCTTAGTGATCATCTTATTTGGAACTCTCTGGGCCTCCTGGACTTGAATGTCTGTTTCCCTCCTCAGGTTAGGGAAGTTTTCAACCTTCATTTCTTCAAATAAATTTTTGGCCCCTTTCTCTCTCTCTTCTCCTTGTGGGACCCCTATAATTCAAATATTATTCCACTTGATGTTGTCTTATAGGTCCCTTAAATCATCTTCATTTTTTTAAATTCTTTTTTTCTTTTTGCTGCTCTATCTGGGTGAGTTCCATTGTTTTGTCTTCCAGCACATTGATTCATTTTTCTGTTTGATCCAGTCTGCTGTTGAGTCTCTCTAGTATATTTTCAGTTTTGGTTATTTATTCTTCAGCTCTGTGACTTCAGTTTTGTTCTAATAGCTTCTATCTCTTTATTGAAGTTTTCACTGTATTTACACATTCTTCTTCTTCCAAATTTGGTAAGCATCTTTATGACCATTACTTTGAATCTTTTACCAGGTAGATAACTTATCTACACATCATTAAGGTCTTTTCTGGCATTGTTCATTGTTCTTGTTCTTTCATTTGGAACATACTTCTCTGTTTCCTTATTTTGCTGGATTCTCTGGTTTGTATCTATGTGTGAGGTGAAATGTCTACCTCCCTCAGTCTTGAAGGAGTCACCTTGTGTAGGTGATTATTTTCTCATTCAACCTTTCCCTATCTCTTGGTTGCCTCTCGAACTTTTGTGATTGTTTAAACCACTTGATTTATTCTTGATATGACCCTGTTGTTGAGGGTGTGCCAAGATTTGTCAGTGTTCCAACAAGAGGAATCTCATTTAGCATCATGTTTCAGGTTGATTAGAAGCCAGACCCTCAGCTGGCAGCATTTAAAGTATACAAGTATATACAGTTTGTGGAACTGTACTCATAATCTCTGCTGACCTGCAGACCAGGAGGTCAGGAGATGTCCCTTGGGTGGCAGTTCTAAAAAGTAGATGAGTGTATAAGCTCCTTTCTTGGAGGTCTTGTTGAGCTGCAGTGAGGCCAAAGGGTTGTATAAGGGTGGTGTTTGTCTCCTTGCCCATGTTCCCCGGGAGGACCTTCTTTACCTCTAGATATGTGGGAAACCTGAAGTCTGTCCCTCAAGCTGAAGCTTCAGATTAATATGCCTTTATCAAAGGAGTATTGAAGTTGTGTTTTAGTCTGCTCTCTGTGCAGTGCCCTGGGAGGAGTGGCTTATTAAGAACTGTCTTTCTAATTGTTACATTCTCAGAGCTCAGGAATGCCAGCCCCTTGGCTACCAGGGCCACACAATCAAGTGGTGTCCTCTCTGTGGATTGTGCACACCTGCTGGCTTTGGCTAGGCAACTGGAGAGTAAAGGCATCAAGGGCATGTTCACTCTTTTCTGAAAGGTGGTGGGATTGTGCCATGAATGATCATGCTGCCTGCTTTAGGAAGGTACCAGGAGGATGGCACATCCAAGCTTGCTCACCCGTGCTAGCCAGCTAGGTAGAGAGTGCAAAAAACAGTGTCTACCAGTGCCTCTGTCTCCACCAGTTCAACTCTCTCCTGCACCTCCAGCAATGCTTTCAAGGGAGCTAATAAATCTTCACATAGAGTCTATGTACTTTGAAAACTGCTGTTCTTTTCACTAAGTGTCAGGGTGAAGTGAGACTGCACATGAATTTCTTAAAAGAGGAATCTCAGTTTCCTCTAGCACTTTAGGGCCAGAGGGTCTAGCCCACCCTCAATACCAAACTAGTCCAGGGCTGGCTGCCCCATACTATGGTGGCTCATCTCCTTTGCTTTATCTTATTCAGTCTTGCAATTTCATCTCTTTATTATAACATTCTTGTTCTTTTCTCTTAGCATTCCTTAGCTGAGCCTTCACCAAAATCTTGTCCCATTCTTTTCTTATTCACTCTCCTGGTTTAACATGAGTTTTGTTTCTTCTATATTCCTCAATATCCCTGTCTTCTTATATGAAGAAAAATACCAGTGATGTTTCTGCATCATAGTAAAAAAAGACTATAAGTTTTTAAGTAAAGTTAGAATAAAGAATTTTTGCTGTCAGTTTCTCATGCTCTTGAGAGTGGGAGGGTCTCCTTCAATATCTTTATAAAACTCTCTTTTTATATCTTATATAAGAAAATACATGTTTTTTTTCCTAATCCAGTTTTAGATTTACAAAAAAGTTAGAAAGATGTCACTGAGAGTTCCTATATATACCTCTCATTCAGTGTTACATCTTACATTAGTGTGTTACATTGGTCACCACTAAGAAACCATACTAATAGATTACTATTAACCCAACTTTGAACTTCATTTGAATTGCGTTGATTTATCCACTAATTCTTATTCCAGGATCCTATCCAGGATACCACATTACACTTGATCTTCATTTTCTTAGTTTCTTCTTGGCTGTGACAGTTTCTCAGACTTTTTTTTATTTTTGATGGTTTTGAGGGTTTTGAAGTGTACTGGTTGAGTATTTTCATAGAATGTTTTTCTATTAGGATTTGTTTGATGATTTCCTCATGTTTAGACTGGAGTTATAGGTTTGGGGGAAGACCACAGACGAGAAGTGTCCTCATCCCATTTTTTAGGGGTACATGCTATCAACATGACTTATCACTGTGAATGTTGACCTAAATTACCTAGCCAAGGGAATGTTTGCCAGACTTCTCCACTGGAAAATTACACCCCACCCTTCCCATACTCTATTGTTTGGCAGCAAGTCACCAAATGCAGGTCACATGCAAGTTGGAAGGTAAGGGAGGGAATTAATTTCCTTCTCCTGAGGGGGGTCATCTGCTTTTTTCACTCGACTTTCCTCTCAAGTACCAGCATCTAATAAAAATAAAACTCTTTCTTATTCAAGACTATAGTAATTTTAAAATTTATGTGAGTACAATGATGGAAATGATGTTTTCTGCTTTTCTATTGCAGATGTACATTTCAACTATGTCAGAGTAAACAGGTTTTTGTTGCCCGGCTTGGGGACTTAATCACCATTTGTCTTTTTTTTTTTTTTCTGATGGGAAAATGCATTTTAAGACTTCAATGACTCGCCAATATACTTCAGAAACAAAGAACACCTTGCCAGTTGGAGGCTATTATGAAGTATAGAAAGAAACACATGTCTCCCTCTTTTTTTCTACATCAAATCTAAACCTGTGCTCTCAGCTCTTAAGACACTTTATTTTAAACCCTAAATTGCGTCCCAATGTATTTGCTTTTAATCAGCTTGGGCTGCTATGCTTATTTGGAAATTAAAATATTGGGGCAATGCAACCCTCCAATTTCTTCTAGCAGTCATTGTTGGTACTTGTATCCATTAGCGCTAATCTGTTCCTTCCCCAAGTTACTTCTGAACTTTAATTTCCATAGTACTTTTCCAAAATTTGTTTAAAAACCAATTTTTATTGATTTCTAAGCAGTCCAGATGTCTCTGTGCTTTTGGAACTTGGGTTTTTGAAAGTCACGCTTATTGTTCTCATGGTCTTCAGAAGAGGTACAGGTTATTTGTCTGGGAAACCTTTCTTCCAGAATATTTATCAAGTGCTTGTTAGTATGGCAGACACTGTGTTAGACTCTGGGCACAGAGTATATACATGGAAGACTGGTAGACTACTATACAAATAAAGTGTCCTTTACAAGGTCTCTCTTTAATTCTCCACTCTGCTACTAGACTGCTCATTCCAAAATGCAAAATTAGTGATGCCACTCTTTTTATCTTGAAGTCTTCAAGAATCTCTATAATTTTAGTGGAAAATACATCTTCTTAGCTTATCCCATAAGAACTGTGATACCAAGGAGCAGTCTTTCAAACTCTCAGGGTCTCATTTGACACTCTTTCTGCATATTTTCAAACATGTCATGGTCTTAAAAAGACAACAGTGTCTGAAAAACAGGCTAGGAGATAATTTTATTTCTCTTGGTTGTAAACGTTTTCTTTTTCTTCCTTTTTTTTTAATTTTTAAGATTTATTTATTTATTTATTTATTTTTAAGATTTTAAGATTAAGATTTTTAAGATTTATTTATTTATTTATTTATTCGAGAGAGTGCGAGTGGTGAGGGGCAGAGGGAGAGGGAGAAGCAGGCTCCAGGCTCCCCACTGAAGAGGGACCCCAATGCAATGGGGGGGTGGTGGTGTTGAACACAGCACCCTGGGGACTGAAGGTAACTGCTTAACAAATGGAGTCACCAGGAAATTCTATTTTTCTTCCTTCCTTCCTTTTTTTTTTTTTTTTGACATTTAAAAACCATATGTTCTTCTATTCATTAAATCGAAGCCCGAAGAATGGACAAGAGTTAGAAAAATGGGTTTTGTGGTGGGGCAAAGATGTAGTCCAGATGTTTGGAGAAGAGAGGAGATCTCCCCACATCTGGGGGATGGTGCAATGAAGGGTGTCCTGGTACATAGGAGGGGTTGCTGGCCAATAAGTAAAAGCAAATAGCTCTTCTGCACTAATTTGAAATGACTGGATGTGAAGTCCCTTATGTTTGATTCTTAAGTGAAAAATCTTCAATTTGGCAGTTTTCTGAGTAGATTCCAGAGAAGGGTTCTAGTACATACACTACTGGCTTATTCATCAAGACAGCTGTTTCCGTAGCACTCAGTTACTTCAGTAACATAAGATTAACTTTATTTTTTTTCAAAGTTCTTATTAATAAATAAAAACACAAGAGAGGAGTGTAAGCATGGATAACCACCCTGTCTGAGTCTATTCAGGCTGCTAGAACAAATCACCACAGACTGATGGTGACAAATATTCCATTTGTACCATAACACAAGTGGAATCCTTAATTTGATTAATATTTAACCACTGATTTTCCTGGCTGACCATAGGGAATACCTGGGTCTACTTTATTTTTCACCTCTATCTTTTCAAGGTCAAATAAATTGAATAAAAATATTTAATATTGATTCTGTTTTACTCCCTACATCTCTCCTGAGTCCATGTATTCCTTCTCTAACGTTAGATTGTTAAGGAAAAAAAAAGTAAGAAAGAAAGAAACATGCTCCAGGTAAACCCTAACAAAGTCTGCTTCCCACCCTCACCTGATATGAATCTTTGGGGCACACGTTAACATTAATGCATATTCTGATATGGCTTCTAAGTTGGAAACCCCAGGATAAGCTCAGTACCAACTGGTAAGTGCGTGGGCTCTCTGCAGAATGGGGAGGTTAGCCTGTCTCCCATGCTAGCTTCCATAGAAAAAGGTAGAACCTTGAGTGAGAGGTTCAGAGAGGTTCAAAAGCAGACTTTTGAGTTAGGGCCTTAGATAGGCAAAAGAGTCAGGCTTCTTTCTCTTCACTTAGATGCAAGGATTAAGGGAAGTAAGGTGAAGAGAGGACCTCTATTCAAAATAAGGATGACTACGCTGGAGGTGAAGGGTCTCATGAATGAGGATTTGAAGTGAGGACTTGAAGAAAATGAGATAAACCTTTTGGATCCTTTGAGAAAAGCATCCCAGAAAGCACAAACAGCATCTTCAAAGACGATGGGCAGCATCCTTCTAGGTGTATTTGAGGTATCATAAGGAGAGCAGGGTAGATGCAGAGGAGGGAGGGAATGGATGAATAGGGTCCAAAGGAAATTGGTTGCCCAGGAGTCAGATTATGTAGGGCTTTGCATGCCAAGGTGAAAAATGTTCTCTTTCTATGGTGAAAGATGAGAAGATGTCAGATGAAGATAAGCCAGGGCTGGCATCATAAGTGTGTGACCAGTGCAAGCACACAGAGCTCCAAGCTTAGAAGGGCCTCACACTTTACTGCATTGCATTTGCCAATGTTGACTCTCTGAATCTGTGTTTTGTAAGTGAATTCTCATGGGACAATGAAGCACACACCAAAGGCTTAGAGCCTCAGCTCACAAATTGTTCTGTTTTCACCTCCCTGCTTCCTTTGGATGGATTTTCTGCTACTTATTCTCCACCTCCTAGTGTTCTAGCCCTGCCTGATCTCCCCCTCCACACTCTCCTCTGTGTCCCAACACCATTGTCCTCCACCCTTAGTGGATCTCTGGGCACAGAAGTGGGGAGGGTTGGATCCAGGTGTGTGCTCCATGGCATTTCAGGTTGAGGCAAGGTGGTAACTTTTCTCTTCTTGGGCTGCAGACCCAGGAGCCTTCAGCAGGGGTGTCTTGCCCATCTAGGATCAAAGTACTGAGCATGTCTCAGTGTAAAGGCTGCAATCTGAGGGTTGTTTGTCCACTGTGGGTTGAAGAGGAGGCTTATGGGAAAGGAGATTGATTTCCTTGTCCCTCTCCAGGGTCATTTTGTAATGGCCCCACAAATTATGTCACCAAACCTGATTAAGCAGATGAATAGCATGATCCAGTTTGCTTATCAGAAGGATCACTGGCACTACTCTGTTGACTGTGAGGCAGCAAGAGAACAAACAGGAAGACCAGTAGGGAGGCAAGAAGTCCAGGGCAGAGAGAATTGTGAATCAAATCAGAGTGACATCAAGGAAGATGATAAAAAAATGGTCAAATCAAAGTACATTTTGAACATAGAGCCAAAATGTATTTTCTGGCAGATGAGACATAGTGCCTAAGAGAACAAAGAGGCCAAGGATGACTCTACTCTTTTTTTTTTTTTTTTTCAGTTTGAGAAAAAAAAAGGAGAGAGTTGCCATTAACTGGAATGAGGAAGAAGGAACAGATTTTGAGGGGTGAGGGAGGATGTGAAGTGCAATTTCAGACTATTTAAATTTGAAATGTCCATTAGGCATCTGTGTACAGATGTTGAAAAAGCTGTTTGGTGTATTCTGGGGTTCAGGGCATATCCAGCCTGGAGAAAAAAATATGGAGTTATCACCATTTAGATGGTATTTTAAAACAGAAGATTTTATGAAATTATCAGGGGAGCAAGAGTACACAGAGAAAGATTTGAGGACTGAGCCTATTTAAAGATAGAGGAAATGAGAAAGAATTAGCAAAGGACCCAGAATTAGCAGAGAAGCAAGATTTGAGATGGAAAAAGACAAATGTGTGGTACAGTGAAAGCCAAGTGAAGAACATATTTTGGTGAACAGGGAGCCAATGGTCAACTAGGTCAATGATGCTTAAGGTCCCGAGTAGGATGAGAAGTGAAGTAGGGATGGATGGTGCACACTTAGTGAGGGCAGTTTCAATGGGGCTGTTATGGGTGTATCTGAGTACATGCAAGAGGGTAGAAGAGGAATTGAAGAAAGCCAGCCCAGGCAACTCTAGAGGAACTCTGTATGAAAGACTGTAGGGGAATTTTGAGGTGGCTAAAAGGGCATTGGAATCAAAAGAAGTTTTGGTGGGTTTCTGTGTGTGTGTGTGTGTGTGTGTGTGTGTGTGTGTGTGTGTGTTTACTTGTTTTGTTTTTTTTTTTGCTTTGTTTTGCATTGTTTTTTAACTAATGGATAAATAACAGCATGTTTGTATGCAGATTGGGGTGTTCCCCCAGAGGGAAAATCCATGGTTATTGAAATTAGGTGTGAATTGTGCTTTTGAGTAGTGAAAGGGGATGGGAACAAGTGAGGTCTCCTAGTATAGGCAGGAGGCTGAGTACCCACTATGTGGGTACAAGTGTTGGTCAGGGGGTAGGAGGTACTGAGAGCTTTGCACATTCTCTTCTGAGTGCTTTATTTTTCTCAATAAAATGGGAAGTATCCGCTGAGTAAGGGGAGAAGTATTTAAAATATGAGAAGAGGGGTACCTGGGTGGCTCAATTGGTTGTGTCTGCCTTGGGCTTTGGGTCATGATTTCAGGGTCCTGGGGTCAAGCCTGGCATCTGGCTCCCTGCTCAGGGGAAGTCTTCCTCTCCTTCCCCATCTGCCCCTCACCCAGCTTTCAGCCCCTGCTCTACATCTCTCTTTCAAATAAACAAAACCCTTTTAAAAAGTTTAAGAAGGGAAAATAAAAGAAATAATTATTTAGAAGAGTAGAAGAGAAAAGGGATGAGGAAGGCATGGTGTGATGCTGAAGGGCCTGGGGTCTGCTGTAGGCTTCCCATGATGGATCTACAAGGAGCTCAGTCAACGTGGCTATACCCTTCCTTTGGCCATCGCCAGTTGCAGGGGCTCAGACCCACAGTCATGAGAGAGTGGGGTTTAAACAGGTTTGGTGTTTTGCTATGTAGGAGGGATGACCGGGATGAAGATGTGTTCGAGGCTGGGCTAATGGTGGCTGACCATGGAAGTTCAGCAATGTAAGGAAAAAGGTGAGGGCCAGATGGATTAAAGGGCATGAAAATGAAGTGGGATTGAATCCAAGGGTGCTGAGGGAGTCAGTTAACCATTTAGGAGCGATTAATCACAGTGGGATACTTGCAATGGAGATGATGCTTGCAATTGGGTAATGCCACAGTTTGGATTAGGACAATGGAAGTGAACCTTTGAGATAAAAAATGGAAGATAAGATCACCAAAGGAGAGATTACAGTTCTGATAGGCCAGGAAATTATATCAAAAACCAACTGATTCTGATGCAGGCAGTCCAAGGACAACATTTTGAGGAAATCTCAATTTAGGGAGAGTGAACAAATTGAACACAAAATTTAAGAGTTAAACCAGAAAACATGAGACAGTGGAAGAAACATGAAGAATATTAACAGAATATTATATATTTAGTGTTTGAATGAGCTTGACACAGTATCAGTTTACCTGTATCATTTAATTTATTCCTGGCAACGACTGTGGACACTAGAAACTGTTGTCATCCCTATTTTATAGATGATGAACATGAGAGCCAGGGAGGTTAAATAACATGCCCATGAACACCTCTGTCTGAGTTTGAACTCTGAGTGCTTAACCATTATGTCCATCTTCCTTGGCAGGTGCAGTGATTATGATAGAGCAGGTGATATTAAAATCTGCATCCTGAGATGTGAATAATAGACTTATGGGATTAGAGACTTTTGAGAACAATATTGTATGCAAAGCCCAGAAATATGCATTATCTCATCCAATCCTCCTATTGATCTTTTATATTAAGCTATTTGCCCAGATCCTGGGGCCAGTAAGTAGCAGAGCCTGGATGTGAATGCTTACCCTCTGAACTCCTACTTGAACACTCCTTCCACTACTTTCCACCATCACTTTCCAGCGATGGTCTAGACAGAGACTTTAAAAAGAGTCTAGACAGTTTTGAATAAATGTATTATTAAGGAAACCATTACTAGTTATTCCTTTTTTAGAACCTAACAGGATAAGTCTCATAATTCCTATGTTTCCATGGGAACATAGTTAGTACAAAATGTGGCATTCTCCCTGTTGTGGAATGTTCTTTCTATAAATTTGTGCATTCATTCAACTATAATTTATTGAGCAAATAGTCTATGCAGGTGCTGTGCTAGGTGCATAGTTACCGACTGGACAAGAAACATCTCTTGTCTAAAGGAACCTTCAGTAAGCGCCAGGCCTTTAGAACCTCAGATATTTTGTAGGTCCTTTTCACACCTGGTGTATTTTTAAAGCACTACATTTGACCTGGAATACACTCCATCCCCTAGGATCTGGTCACCTAAGAGATCATACCTCTCCCCAATGGTTTGGCACACAGTAAGATCAGCTGTAGTGCCCTGGAGATGGAATCTTAGATTTGGACCTTGGGGAAATAGTACCAGAGTGTTATTCTAGAAAGAATTTTCTTACTCCAAGAGGATCCAAGTTTAAAACTAGATTTAAAAATACACCCTTTGCCTGGCATTCTAACTCAGTGGTACTGCATTGACCTTTATTCATTACTTGGCCATACTTTTGCTAGAAATGCTGGATCTGTACATGTCACGTCATGTTTATGGGCTCTGTGGCCCAAAACCCTCCTGCCACACAGGAAAAGCCAAGTAAGGCCCACCCCCCCTCCCCTCCTCCGCCCCTCCTGGCACAGATCTGTAAGAATGAAGGAGGACACATCCAGGGGTGGGGGAGAATTCCACTTTGTTCAGGTTTGTTCTAAAACAGCAGAAAAGGTTTAGCACCAGATGTCTGGGATGGCTATTTCTACATGCAGAAGTTCTTGTGCACTTCTACTTCATGAGGCTACTAATTAAGAATGGCACATACACTGGTTCAGACTGAGCCGGTGTCTACAACAGGGAAGGAGAGGAGGGTGTTATGTTTTGCCTCCAGATTTAGAAGACCACAACTGGTGCTCTTAATGGCAGTGTAACACGTGTTCCCTCACTTCCCTCTGGTCTTAAAACATGTGAGTCACAGTGTAATTAAAGAATTACACTCTGTCTCTTACACCGCAAAAGTTAAGTGAGATAAATCGGACTAAGTTTACTTGTTAAAAAAAAAAAGAATCCTATATGTATTGGGTTTTTAAGAATTTTTTCAAACCCCCAAGTGTCCTGTATCCTCTTTATATCTAATTTGGTGAAACACTCCGATCACGGATTTAATTTATTCGAGTCATTTCTGGAATTGTGGGACCACACATCAAGTCCGTATAGCTTTAAGAGAAGGTAATTCTTGTTTTGGAGTAAAGGAGGTGGCGCCAACTCGCGGCTCCGCCGCTCCTCACCCGCCCGCGGGTACTCAGTTTCCCGCGGCTGCCAACCCCGCCCAGCCGCCCAGCCGCGCTCGGGGCAGCCGCCAGGGGTGCTGAGCTTCCCACTCAAGGGAGGAGACGGTCGAGGGCAGCCTCCCGGCCCGCCGCTCCCCTAGTGTCAGCTTCCTGGACGCTCAGAGCGCGCGGGGCATACTGACCGGGAGGCGTGGGCCCCGGCCACCTCCTCACCTCTGGGAGCCCCGGGCTCCCGCCCACCCAAGAACGCCGGCTCACTCCTTCCCCCGAGGGCGCGGGCTGGGGCTCCCCGCGGACCCGCCCACTCGCCGCAGCACTCACAGCTCTGGGCTCTGCGCTCGGCTCCAAGCCTTTGCGAGCCCTGCACGCCCTCACCCTCCCCAGCTCTTCCAAGGCCGGGCACACCCACTGCCGCTGCCAGCATTCAGGGGCCTGGCGTCCGAGTTAAACCCCGTCTCCCAACCGTCGTCAGCCCTAGCTGTACACCGGCCCTTCTCCAGGTACCGCAGATCAGAACGGAATACAAAGAGACCTGCATCCCCTGAGCCTTCGCTGTCGCCACACCCGCTCGTGCCCACTCTTCGACCTCCGCGAGGGCTGGACGCTGGACACCTTCCTTTCTACGCCCTCCTGCCCCTCCCCCTGTGTCATTAATATCCACTCAGCGTTCCCCGAAATCCCGTGAGCTGGGGCCCTCGACCGTCCCCCTCTGACCTCTCGGCCGCCGCTCCCGGCCCCCGAGACCCGCTGGCCGCCCACCCGCACCACAGCAGCGCTTCTGGGTCCCGGCCCCTCCTCCGGGGCCCTCCTCCTCCCTCGCCCCTCCCCAGCCGGGGTGGGAGCGGCGGCAGCTGGAAGAGAAGGGATGAGGTCATCCTCTCCCTCGGAGTCAGCTGGTGGAGAAGAGGAAGCGGGAGGAGGGGGCGCGCGCGAGGGGAGGAGAGGAATGTGCAGGTCCGAGGAGCGCCGCGGCGGCCGCTGCTGCTCCTGCTGCAGGCGGCGGCGGCGGCGGCTCGGGAGGCAGCCGCGGGGCTGGGACAGCGAGGAGCGCGGGCGGCTGGCAGGGGCGCGCGCGGGGCGCCGCGAGCAGCTTGGCTCCGCGCAGGCAGCCAGGCGGCGCTCCTGCCGGCCCCAGGCACGCCGCTAGCCCGGCCCAGCGCCCAGCCCGGCGGGCGGCGGCGGGCGAGCCCGCGCAGGAGCAGAGGAGGGGGAGCCGCGCCGCCAGGGAGGGAAGCCGGGGCGAGGCGAGGAGGTGGCGGGAGGAGGAGACAGCGGGGAAAGGTGTCAGATAAAGGAGGGCTCTCCTCCGGTTTGGAGTCATCATGGCCGCTAAGTCAGACGGGAGGCTGAAAATGAAGAAGAGCAGCGACGTGGCGTTCACCCCGCTGCAGAACTCGGACCACTCGGGCTCGGTGCAGGGATTGGCTCCGGGCTTGCCGTCGGGGTCGGGAGCCGAGGACGAGGAGGCGGCCGGGGGCGGCTGCTGCCCGGACGGCGGCGGCTGCTCGCGCTGCTGCTGCTGCTGCGCTGGGAGCGGCGGCTCGGGCGGCGGCTCCGGGGGCTTGGGCGGCCCGGGCGGCGGCGTTGGCGGCCCGGGCGGCAGCGGGGCGGGCTCGGCGGCGCTGTGCCTGCGCCTGGGCAGGGAGCAGCGACGCTACTCGCTGTGGGACTGCCTCTGGATCCTGGCCGCCGTGGCCGTGTACTTCGCGGACGTGGGCACGGACATCTGGCTTGCCGTGGACTACTACTTGCGAGGCCAGCGCTGGTGGTTCGGGCTCACGCTCTTCTTCGTGGTGCTCGGCTCGCTCTCGGTACAAGTGTTCAGCTTCCGCTGGTTTGTGCACGATTTCAGCACCGAGGACAGCGCCACGACCGCGGCTGCCTCCAGCTGCCCTCAGCCTGGAGCCGATTGCAAGACTGTGGCCAGCAGTGGGTCTGCAGCCGCGGAAGGCGAGGCTCGTCCTTCCACGCCGCAAAGGCAAGCGTCCAACGCCAGTAAGAGCAACATCGCCGCCACCAACAGCGGCAGCAACAGTAGCGGGGCCACCAGGGCCAGCGGCAAACACAGGTCTGCGTCCTGCTCCTTCTGCATCTGGCTCCTGCAGTCACTCATCCACATCTTGCAGCTCGGGCAAATCTGGAGGTACCGTATCAGGGGTGGGGAAGAGGGAGATGTTCTGCTGCTACTACATCTTCACTGCTTTTGCTTTTGCACGGAGATTGTTTAGGGTTGCTGTGGTAGTAACCCTAGGCACACTCTTTGAGGGTTTTTTTTTTTCTTTTTCTTAAATTGGGCTTCGCATTTTGAAGATTTGTGATCACATCCTAGGGTGGGAGGGAAGTGAGAAACAAGGGACAGGCAGCAAAGTGGTTTTGATCAACCTATACCTTCTGTGTTCCCACTCTGCTCTACTAGCTTCTCTATGTTTATATGCTACCCCCTCCCCATTTTTTGTGACATTATTTCAGTGAGTAGGAGAGGATTCTTGTTCACATATTCTAAAAAATCCTTTTTTATTAGGTCAAATTCTAGGTGTGTATTGCAATTTGGATGGCTTCTTTTGTTCCATGTTGCTAATTCCAGTTATATGGGAATTCTTACTGCTGTGAGGTACCCACCTTTTAATTCTCACTGTTGGAGAAGTACTGCACTCCAAGTAAAAAGCTTAGTTGGTAGAAGACTTGTCTTTTTCTTGGAGAACACCTACACCTATATCTCTCTCTTTAATCTATATTTATATCTATCTCCAAATATGAGTAAGTACACCTTATGGGGCCCAGACTTACCTTTATGATGCACTTTGTGATTATCTTACAATATCCCCATATTCTGATTTCTCATACAACTAAGAACCCTTGGAAAAGGGGTAGTGCGTCTTGTAAACTTTGATTGTACTTGGCACCTTTATTGGTTGCTCTGCTACTTGTCATCTGATCTACCAAGTCTTTTTTACACAGATATCACTTCCATTTAGAAACTAGAATACAAGGCTAAAATCTCTGGGTAGAGAGAGCTGTCATTTGAGCAGTCACTGCCTAGATTTAAGAATATAACAAAAGTTTGCTCAGAAATATGTTCCTCCAACTTTTATATGTTTTTAATAGCTTTTTGAAGCAATATTTTATACCTACAAAAGTTCCTTGTATTGAAACACTTAGATGTTAACATTCCAGAGCTTTCGGGGTTTCCAATGACTTGATAAGTGCGTAGTCTAAGTAAAATGAGAAAACTTCCTAATAAGTACATGAATGTGGGGCTATATGCCGCTAGGCTGGTGTCCATTTCAATTTCATTCATTCAATTTCAATAGTAACCTTTGTGATAAAGACATTAGAAATTATTAACTCTGCTGAGGTATCCCATGTGGAAAGGACTTGGAGAATTTGTGGAATGAGACTAAATACTTCTTTTATTTATGGTGAACAGTAGTGTTTTCAATGAGAAGAGCAAATGTGGTTATTTTGCAAACTTTCCCGGGACCATTGCTTTGTAAAGCAAGGAAAACTTTGTCATAGACGGTGCTGTGAAACTTTTTTTTCCAAACAGATACTTTTTGGAAAAAGGGTGTATGATATGCAGTCAGACAAATTGATGTTGGAAACCTCCATGTTTTGGACTCAAAGGACTTTGAAATGTCAGTTAAATGTGATAGCTGTTATGTTCCATGAATGACTGTTATGAAGATTTAAATCTTGATTCTCTTATTCAAGTTTGATGAATAATTCAAATGTTTGTGTTAATTACTGAAATTGTTTAGTGGCTAGGTGTATATGATTAGTAGTTTTAATCTGATAATGTGGAAAATGAAGCTTAACATTCCATTTGTTAACTTTTGCAAACTTTATGCAGGATTCAGAAATCACTTATTTTCAATCACATTTAAAATGTTTATGTTTATGTCAATAATGCAAATACTTTTCAACATATTAACTGAAGAACTATCCATTGCGTCCAACAGATTGCTACTTTGTGAAAAATATCATATCAAATTCTATAAACTGAAAAATAATTTTAATTAACATTGTATTTCCCAGTGGAAAAATGACATTTAGTTATCTAGGACATAAAATGCAGAAAGTGAGAAATAATTCAGAAAAGGAAGGGCCCAAATACATGTCAGTGAGACCATAGCCACTGGGTCAACTGGCCATATGGAAAAACTGATCAAGGGGAAGGGGGGATGGAAGGGTAAGGTTTAATGCAGAAGGAAAAGCACAGGCTGTCCAACAAATGCATTAACCAACCCAATCCTTGGAGAAACTGTGGTCACACATGACTCCTCTTTGTTAAGTATTTCTACAATGTTTTCCTTAGAGGTTTTGACATTTTTCCTGCTAATGCATGGTTGTCTAGGAGGAAGTACTGTTGAAAATATTTTCAGATACTTATCTATATTTTCAGAATAATATGCTTCATATGTAAGTCTGAATTACCTAATCTAACTGTTCTTGGATTCTAGTTAAGATATTTGGAGGCTAGTGGGGTAACTTGGTGGAAGTATGATCTAAGACTCAGCCTCACTTTCTCTTTATGAAGTATGTTTAAACAAAGGAACAAACTTTAGCCAATGTAGGACATGAGAAAGGGATCAGGAAGTTCATGGAATTCAGTTGCATTCTGAATTGTCTCAGCTTTTCTGAATGTGGAATATTGGAATGAAACTTTGGTAGCAGATGCATCTTTGAAATGATAAGGTGGTGAAATGCAGTTCATCTCAGATTATTGTATCAGACCATAATCTTAGACCATGCATGAGGGGACTTAAATTAGAGCATCTCTCTGCTTCTTCTAGCTTTTCTTTTCTATGCATTATACACAAACGTTGCAGAAACACCAAGGTTCTGAATGGTTCAAAGCTCTGAGGTCATTATTATGTTTTAACATGCTACTTTCTAAGATCAATAAAATAGATTTTAGCTAGGTTGGTAACTTTTCCTTGTATTTCCATGAAATTCTAGTTATTTCAGGTAAGAGCAAGATTCTAAAAGCTTTCCGTAGATACAATCCTTTGAAATAACATCAAAGTGGTTGCTTGTTCAGAAATACCTATTTAAAACATTTTGGGCAAGATTTGAATGCATTTATACATTTATTACAAATGCAACTGCTGAAAGCAATGATACATATTCATTTTAATTAAGGTTTACTAATGGGAAATTAATGGCAGCTTTTAAAGTCACAGGAGTTGATTCTGAGAAAGAGCCATTTGAAATAATGAAGTCAACTTTTGCTACCATGTGAAAAGAGCAATTATGACTTTAAAGGAAATGTGTCTTCAAATGAAAAAGTACTTTTTTTTTTCTTGTTCATTTCATATGATTTCAGAAGTTACTAAGAGGGTGGTTCAGCCAGTGGGAATCACAAATGCCCCATCAGAACAGTTTTTAGTCTTCACACTCATGATCAATTATATCTAGATGCCATTTTCCTTCAGAATCTAGGACTCACTCCTAAAATTCTACCTTAATTTTTCCTGTGTATGTGTGTGTATGCATATTTATTTGTCTTCTAAAGGCAAGTAGGCATATTGCAAACAAGTTAATGAGTCAGTGGATGGTAGAGTAGAGAATATTTTTATTATTTTACTATTTTGGTTTTTGTTTCTGAGTATTTATCATAAGGGTCCTGTGGAGAACACCTGGTGAAAGAACATTTCTGCTTTTCTCATGCCTGATAGTCCATAATATCTAGCATGTGTTCCTTATTCCAGTAAATTGGAAAATGGCAGGTTAAATGGAGTTAAACAGGTCCCTCTACAGCAGGACTTCTCAGAACCTTTAATAAGCTAGGGTGCAGAGTTATCAATAACTTTTTAAGGGTATACTTACTAAATACTCTTGTGATGAGGCAGCACTTAGGGAACTTTGAGAAACAATGTTCTAAGTCATTCATAAACCTGGCCAAACAAGAATAATAATACTACTAATAATAGCAATTTTATATAGCATTTATAAAATTTATAAATATTTTTATACTCTATCTCATCTAAGTTTTACAGTAACCCAAGAGAAAATCATTAGTATCTCTCTATATATGAGAAAACTGGGTTAGAGAGATTCATTAACTGTCACAAAATTCCCTCTCCATTATGTGATACAGTTAGGAGCCAGGCCCACCTTACCCTAACGTTTGTGTTCTTTGGGGCTCAGTTAGCTTATCTTGAACTTCCAACTTGGATAATAATGACAACAATGTATGACAACGACACTTTACATTCACCAAGCATGCCGAAGTATGAGAGGAATTGCCGTTTCAACAGGATGGGTGATCCCTCCAGTAACACACCTACTCAACCGGCAGAATAGCAACTGGGCCTCAGCTTGTCTGATCTTAAGGCCAGCTACACTGTGTGGACGTGCTGAGCTTGTTACATTAAATCCCAGCAAGTAACATGGCCTTGTAGTACCATTAATGATTAAATGGTGGAATGTATGTGAACATGTGGGAAATGCTTTGCAGGTGATAAAGAGGGTAGAGAAATAGCATCTAGGTTATACCTTTGAAAAGAACTTTATTGATTTGGAGTTAGTTCTGAATTCTTATAGGTCAGGCAGGAGCAGTGGTCACTATCTTGTATATTTGTGTTCTCTCTACTACATATTAATTAATTTATTCATTCAACATATAGTGAGTCCCTACTCTATGCAAAGCACTGTGTAAGTTGCTAGCTACCCCAAGCTGGATAAAATACACATCATCTTTCAGGGATTCTACTGTCTGGTGAGGAAGACAAGAAGTAAACAGACAATTTCAATACCAGGAAATAAACAGTATGATAGAAATAAAAAACCCAGACTATCTTAGTGATTCAGGTGAGACCTGAGCAGGGGATGTTTGAGTGAAGGTTTGAATGGTGAGAAAATCTGCTGTCTGAATTAAAGTGGGACATTGGCCTCAGAGCCTTGGATATGACTTTGTGTAAAGGAACAGGGTAGAGCAGGGCAAGAAGGAACAAGGCCAGTTAAGTGCGTGCTTTGAATAGAGAGGGAGTGAGAGATAGTAGCTAGAGGTGAGGAGGGAGAATTTGTTGGGTCTACAAAGAAAGGGGTCTATATTTTATTCTTTTTTTAAAATAAAGATTGTATTTATTTATTTGAAATAGAGTGAGAACAAGAGTGCTAGAGAGCATGAGGAGGGGGAGTGATAGAGGAAGAGGGAGAAGCAGGCTCCCACTGAGCAGGGAGCCCAGTGCAGGGCTTGATCCCAGGACCCTGAGATCTGAGCTGAAGGGAGAGGCTTAACCCACTGAGCCACCCAGGCGCCCCTAGATTTTATGCTGAAAGCATGGAGGAATCCTTGAAGGATTCTAAGAGCCAGGGTGGAGAGGAGGAATTGTTAACAAAATGTTAAAGTATTGTTTTATCCAAAAGAATGGGACAAAGTTGAGTTTCAGAAGCCATGTCATCAATTCCTCTCTGTTTTAGTCATGTCTTTTCCATTTATTAAAATTTGTTGATTTTAAGGAGATTAAGTTTAGATATAATTGGGGTGTATAAATAGGCCCAACAAAGGAGGGGGAGTGGTTTTTCAGAAAATCAGATTAGTTGAAATTTTTCATTGATTTACACTAAAGTAAAAAAATTCATGTTCTGCTACTTTTTGAAGAGATTTTCCTTAGGATATCATGGTCTTCAGCTTATTGAAATGTAGGTTTCTTGGTTCTTAGAAACTTGTCTTTCTCTTTTGTTAACATTTCTCAATTTTCGGAAGACTTCCATGTCTTTCTTATTTGATCCTCTTTGAGGATTTTTGAGGTAGCTCTTCCATTTTTGTAAATGTGGCAATTGAGACTGAGACTGGTAAGTGTTTTTCTCTTTAGGCCATAGAGTTCTGTACTGATTCTAGGCTAGAGTTCAGTATTGATGTGGGAGGAAAAAAAACAACAACAACATGAGAGGTGGTTGATGAGATTGGGGATCATGAGGTAGAAAGGAAGGCTAAGAAGTTCAATGCTGTCTTGTAAGTACTGAAGGGTTGTAAGGAGAAGGAGGCATTGGACTTTGGTGTAGGGCCTCTGGGACAAGATGCAGGGGAGTTACAGGAGAGATTTTGAATCAATGTAAGGACACATTTTTTAACTAGTCAAAGGCATCCAAAGATCAACAATAATTATTTAGAAGCAGTGAGTTCCCCACTGTTGGAATAGTTTCCAAAACTATAGGCAGAGTTGCAGAAAAAAAAAAAAAAGTATCATGCAGAAGGTTGAACTAAAAGATCATCTTCCAGCCTTGAGATTTAATGACAGTTTCCATCATTAAATGCTGCTCCAAACATAGTGGACTAACCTTTGCTTTTTTCATGAATGAAAGGAGTTTGCTTGAAATGCTGCAGTTATGTTACTTTGAAATCTATTCATTGGTTTATGGACCTGGTGTCTTTGCTGGAGCATCACAAATCTATGTAACCTCCTTGAGTGCTGAGCTTGGTATTTAAATCTCTGAGTTACCTAAGAGTTATAAATCCACACAAAACGAGACAGTATTCTGTGCACTTCCTGGGGATTCTATATGAGTTGGAATAATTTATGCATAAATCTGTGTGGCCGATATACCTATTTCAGTATCCTTTGCAATAACTAATGCAAAAGTTATATTTTTTCCATTCACTTGAACTATATCCTGTTTACTTCACAAGGGTGAAAAAAAATGTAATGCTTCTTACATTCTGATGGAATTGCAGACTTCCTTCATGGAGCAGTTAAAAGTAATATCTAAACAAATGGATGCTGTCATTTTTGAACAGTATCCACAAACCCCTGGGTTAGTAGCTTTGAAGGTGTTTGCTCACTCACTTACAAAAAACATCTTAATGTTTGAATATCCAAGTATACAACTTGCTATTAAGCATGTTCTGTATTTCACATTTCAAATGAAATTGCCTACCTGTGATTATTAAATAGCACCAATCACTGAGTAACAGATAAACAGAATGGTTCCCCTTTATATGGACTCACTGGCTAATCCAGTGACTTGCTTTAGAATTTGAATGGTGGTCTACGGCCATACCACCCTGAACGCACCGATCTCGTCTGATCTCAGAAGCTAAGCAGGGTCAGGCCTGGCTAGTACTTGGATGGGAGAATTTGAATGGTGCACTAACTAGGCCTATGGAAGCAAGACTTAGGGATTAGGACTGGATTTAATTGGATTTACATTCTTATGAATTATCATATACATGATGCAGTGTGCTGCTAGTCATGAGAAAGTGCTTATCAGATGTAATTTTATACAATAGTTGTAATGTGTTGGTGGACATCAGGGAAAAACAAATTTTCTTGAATGACATTGCCTAATCCTGACCACCACCGAGTGACCTCCTTCTAGCTATATGCTGGTGTCACTGGTAATTGATGGCATGCCCACTCAGGAGGCAAGACCACAGGCAAGTCCTTGTGAAGTTCCTCTAGTAGTTGTGAAAGTTACATGAAGTAAGAAGACATGCTCAGTGAATATTTACTGACCCGGGAATGAAGCCCAGGCATTATTCTCTCTTCTTTTGAGAAAGGGCTGAACATGTTGCTTGTTTGTTTGCTTCTTGAGTTTCTAAGGGTGCGGTGAATCAGAAAGGGTGTTGTTATCTAGAAAAGATACACCCATGGCTCCAGCTCTCTCTCTCTTTCTCTCTCTCCTTTAGATCTCTATGTATGATCTAAAATATATTTATGTATGGGATGATTTCTGTATTTCTGGTGCTTCTATTTGTCTATGCACAGAAAGTTTGTAGCATCTGCTATTACTACTAACACTCCCATCAATACCATAATTCTTATCACCATGAAACCATAATTGCCTGCCTTGTATATATACAGAGCTAATATAGATTACTGATTGCAAAAGAAACTAAAGAAGGATTAAAATGGAAATAAGTCAGTCCAGAAATTTTCTAGAAGTAATGATCTGAATGACAACAGTACATCTTTTCCAATCCTAAGATGATGGGTCAAAATTAGACCATCAGTGACGGTTCCTCTTTACAAAGGCAGCTGTCCTTTGGGGATGTGGAGTATGTGAGAAGTTAGAAGAAATGACTTGGCTGTTTGGTAGCTCAGGGCCGAGGCACATCACCCAAGTGCTCTCTTACCTGTGTAAGCATGATGACATGGCACAGCTTCTGGGTTCTGACAAAGTTTACATATACTTTTGGTTTCCTTCTTCTGAGTCTTCATTTTCTATCTGTATGATATAGGTGGTCAAAAGTAACATTCAAGGTTCTTTCCAGGTCCCAAATGCTGATGTCACTTTTCTTTTTTTTTTAAGATTTTATCCATTTATTTGACAGAGAGAGATCACAAGCAGGCAGAGGCAGGCAGAGAGAGAGGAAAGGAAGCAGGCTCCTTGCTGAGCAGAGAGCCCAATGTGGGGCTTGATCCCAGGACCCTGGGATCATGATCTGAGCCGAAGGCAGAGGCTTTAACCCACTGAGCCACCCAGGTGCCCCTGATGTCGCTTTTCTTATAGTTCGTTCTATTTGCCCAGTCCCCAAAATATGTGCACCAACCACAGAGTCTGTACGTGTTTTTCCAAGACCATCATAATAGCATTTCTCTGGTTACCTAAGTCAAAGAGCATCTATGAGGGACTTGCCAGAGTTGATAAAATTAGTGTCTAACCTCTAGAACTGATATGACTTCATACATGAAGAGAGAATCTTAAGCTTATTTGTGTAATGTAACTTATTTTTTGTCATTTCTGAATTTTAGTTATAATCAAATAACACCATATTCACAAAAACCCATATCTAAGCATTTGAAGCTGATGTGGAGTGTTTATCACTTATCACTAATGCTAAGATATCTACCATGTAAACCTGGGAAGCCAAAATTACCATTTCTATTTCAGGTAGTGAGGTATGCACAAATGGGGTGCTATGATTAGCAAATAAGAACAGAGCTTCACAACCTAGAAAGAGCTATCCATAATGCCAATGAGAAGGCTGTTGTCAGAGCTAGGTTTGCTTTAAAATTAAAAGCCTATCCTGGGTTACATTGTCACTGATTTAGTATGCTAGAAATTGAATTTAAGCTCTATACAAAGACTGTCTCCAGGCCTGTACTCATTAAGGAATGGGGATCTGTTACTCTCTGCTAGAACAAGAGAGCCCCACATTAACCTTTGCCGGATAGGAATTGCCTGGATGTCTAGGATGTTAGACATCCGTCATGAAGCTGAACAATTTTCAACCCCATGATAAATTTCAGATATTTAATTTAAAAAAAAATTTAAGCATCTATTTTAAAATGATCTGAAGTGTGTCAAACTATTTTTTCATCTTCATGATTCATAAGTAGGCTGTTTGAATCAGTTCTACTTCTTTTGTTTAATTTATGCACATGCCCTGTTTTCCTGTCAGGGGAATCCTTTTATATAAACAGAGCAGTGGGCAGTGTGTGGGGTGGGTGAGGATTAGTCAAACAGAAAATCATGCATATATAGAAAAAGTAAGTTCTACAGTGTCTACGAGTCTTAGAAGACTTGGGTTAACTTTGACTTGTCTTCCCATCAAGTGCACTGTATTTAAGAAGGACAAAGTCACCTTTCTGAACAATCTGAGAGATTTCATCCATGTATAAAGCCGTTGGACTTCTTTCCAAAGCTCAGATAATAGTCATGAATTAAGATATGGGAATTCTTTACTTTTCAGGTCTTTTTTCGGTAGCAGAGAGCCAATAATCAAAACAAAGGTAGCCCTTGTATCAGGAACCATAGCAGAATTGTCCTCCATTATGTTTATCTTTGGTTTGTGGCCTAGTCACTGTATCAGTATAACAATAACAATGAAGAAATGATCCTTTAGCAAAGCAGGGGAAAGGATTTGTAACGATTTCTTTGTTTTGGTAGATTTACAGCTCATTAATTAATTTCCTGCTTTACAAAAGTAAAATTGTTAACAATTACTTTTTTTTAATGTAGGTCAATTCCCGAAGACTCTCCAAAGAGATTTGCAGTACTTGGATCTGTTATTTTAATATAAATTAGGAAGTATTTCCCATAGGGTTTCATATTTCCAGGGGATGTGCTATTAAGAGTAGTAGTCCCAGATGTCCTATATGAATTTTGTTGATTTGGTGATGATTGGGTTGGAAACACTGAGATCAACATAGGAACAGGTAATGTGACAGTATATTCTAAGTAGGGCGTAAATATTATCTGTATTCATACTTTTGAAAAGTAGTCAGTAGTAATGGTCACATAAGGACGTAATGTCTACCTACTCTAAGATAAGGTTGGAATAGTGGGGCACCTGGATGGCTCACTTGGTTGAGCATCCCATTGTTGGTTTCAGCTCAGTTCATGATCTCAGGGTCATGCAATTGTACCCCACATCTGGCAATTGTACCCCACGTCTGTCCAAGGGAGGGCCAGGAACAGACTTGCTAATAGTAAAGGTAAGTGAGAATCTGAAATCCAGGCCATTATGAAAGCAGACAGTAACACTGTGCTTCGTGATATAAAACTGAAGGGAAATTTGCTTTTTTATATTCTCATTATATAATTTCTGCCTGGTCGGATATTAAGAGTAAGGCCTCAGCCTGGAGGTCTGCTTCTGATTCCAGAGAGGGGAGAGCAAAGAGCAGGGATCACAGGTAGGTTCTCACTCAATAGCTGTTGATATGTGCAAATTTAACAGTCCACTGACTAAATAGTGACTTGGCCACTGTAATCAGTTGCTGAGAATAGAATGACAAAAATAAGCTATCTTTTAATCATGGATCCCACAAACATCTGCTTCAAATCATTGTAAGGAACATGTATGAAAAAGAACATGCTCTCAAAAGGTTTATTGTCTAGGAAAGGAGGCATGTCACATTCATACCTCCAAATCTGTCTGTGATGTTATGTTAAGAGTGGAGCCATTGGCTTGCAACTCAAGGTGTAGGATATGCAGCCTGCAGCATCTGCATCTCTCAGAAGTGTCTCAGGAATGCAGAATCTCAGGCTCACCATGGCCTAGTGAATCATTACCTATGGTTGAACAAGATCCTCTGGGGATTAGTAAGCACACTGACGTTTGAGAAGCAGAGAGAGAGCAATTCCTCTTAACTGAAATGGTCAGGGAAAGTTACTCAGCTGAATATTAATGGAAAATAAGGTTGTTACAGATGTTTTCACTGGCTTTCTCACCCAAGTCAGCTCTCCCACTATGAAAGCAAGGGCTGGTGCTTAGAAATGGTAACAGTGGGATCTCCTTATAGGCAATGCTATAAGCAAAGATATGAAATCTTCATTGACAAAGAAAGTGAAAAGTTTTAATAAAATCTTTATTAAAAATCCATTACTTTACAGTTTTGCTCTTCACAACTGATCTCTCAGGACACTGGCCACCCACCTCTTATGGTTTTATTTATTTATTTATTTTTTAAGATTTATGTATTTACTTGAGAGAAAGAAAGAGCATACACACATGGGGGGAGGGGCAGAGGGAGAGAATCTTCCAGCAGACTCCCTGCTGAGCATGGAGCGCATCTGTGGCCTGGATCTCACAACACATGAGATCATGACCTGAGCTGAAACCAAGAATTGGATGCTTAACTGGCTGAGCCACCCAGGTGCCTCTCAGTGTTTTATATGTACTCAGGCCTATGGCACTCAGTCCTTGGAGTGGAGTGGACAAGGTGTGATGAGAGAGGGAAACAGACACTAAGGAAAGTACTGGATTCAGAGTAAGCAGACAGAGGAGAGAGAAAAGGGAGAGGGAAGTAGGGCGGCAGTTCCGGCCAAGACATAATGATTGCTGTCTTTCCTCAGAGACGTGGAGCTGGGCTGCTGGTGGTATTCCTTCCTTTTCATAAGCTTCTGAAAAAGCAGCAACCCTCAGAGTGAGCAAAGGACATCATCCTCACTGGCTGTTGAAATAGTGGTGAGGGAAGTCAGGTTCTGGGTATCTCTCACCCCAGCTTTTAGTCTGATAGATCAAGCAGCCTCTGTAGCTGCAAGGCGAAGTAGGACTTAAGGGAAGAATAGAAGGGAAGGGAACTAGGCTTCCAAGACTGAAAGACTAGGCCCTGGCCAGGAATTCACAGGGTATTTTTATAAAATGATATGGAAAGATTTCTGATGACCAACCCATTCCATACAGTTCAGCTCCTCCCAGTGACCCCAAGACCCATAAGGTAGGCTACGTCCTGGGAAGATTTCATGCTTTATTATTTGTCATCCTAAGTGAGAAGTAGAACAGTCAACATTGTGACAAAATATGTCAGTGTCTGGGTTGTAGAATAAGAAGGTAATGAGAATGTTGCCTTATCAAATGTACATTCATGTAAAGGTATTACCAGTTTCCTGAGGTCACATTCAACAAAATAGAAAAAGGATGACCTTCCCAGAAATGCTCCTTTTCAAAGTAATAGTATTCTAATTTCCCTTTTGTACAACAGCTGGTGTTGCTATGCTGTCACTTATGTTGCTAGGGCTCCTTCCCCCATCTATGTGCTAGAATGTGATTGTTTCCATCAGTGTTCTTAAGTGTTTCCATGGAGAGTTACTAAGTTAATTTTTCTAGGTCTGCGCTACCAGTAGGTGTGGTCACCCTGCCAGGCTCTAGACCCTCATGGCTGGCTTTTCAGTATGGTAGCTATGAGCTGCACATGTCTGTTGAACATTTGAAATGTGGCTATTCCCCATGGATGTGTCAAATACCCTAGGGATTTTGAGGACTTAGTGTGGAAAAAAAAAAGGGGGGTGATAAACATCTCACTAATATTATCCGTATTGATTATATGTTGAACCGGTAACATTTTGGACATATTGGGTTAAATAAAATATATTGTTAAAATTAATTTCACCTGTTACTTTTTATACTTTATAAATGTGACCACCAGAAAATTAAAATTACATACACGGCTTGAATTTTACTTGGGCAGAACTGCTTTAGGTAATATTCAGAACTCAGTTCTCAAGAAGTAAGAACAAAATCCTAAGTGAAATGTCTCAAAATACTAAGAAAAAAATTTACTAGAAGTTATCAGAGAAAGAGCAGTGGGTTGTTTCACTGCGGAAGCAGGTTGACTTAATGGATTTTACAAATAAGATTACCTGCTGGTAAAAACTGACTCTTTGGGAGATAAAACCCCTAGTGTGAATAAAGCCCATTGTCTTCCCTGCTTTCTGCTTGGCTTAAGGCCTAGTGACATGCTGTGCTTATTTGGTGGTTTAATAAATAGTATTTGATCATGACAATAAGGACTAAATCTTTGTTAAGTGCTGTAGCAGCCTGCCAAATACGTGGGCTCATATTAAACCATTCAGTCTTCTCTTCAGTCTATCAAGGTAGTTATTACTATTGTTCTTCTATGAAGATGAACTCACTGTGTTTCAGAGGAGGTAGGAGACTGGCCCAAGTGCCCACAGCTGCTAATTAGCAAGCATCTGTGCTCACAATCATGACTTCAGCTTCCACATCTTGTGCTTTTCCCAGGATATCTTACTATTCGATTAATCCAAGAGAACCAGTGGGAGGAGTATTTCCTGCCCTCTCATACTGGCAACTGCTGAAACTTGCAACGGGCTCAGTTTTATCATGTCATCCATGGAAATTAGTTAGGACTGGTTTTGAGATTTTGCTCTGGCTACCAAGAAAGAGACATATCTAAGGAGAGAGGCCAGACTTGATTCTTGATTTCTCAACTATAAAATGGTGGGTGGAAGTTACATTAATTTCTGAAGTCCCTTTCTACTTTGTAATTCTGTGAAGCCTGGTACCTACATGGAGCTTATCAACTCTTTTTTATACACCTTATTGAATACTTGTGTGGACTAGGGCTAGGTTTCTGATAAACTATTCCAAATTGATTGATATTTCACATGAAAATTCAAAAACAGAGACTGTGGATCAATTTTATCCATAATGTGTCACTTTCATTTGATAACCTACTAGTAAAATACATGTTCTTTCTGTCGGGAAATGTATGACACTTAAGAATACTGAGTAGGCTCCAGCCTCATGTGAATAGTATGTAATTAACCTGTATTTATATCCCCATTTTGCACGCAATCATGCTTTGCATATACTAGCATTCTCCTCCACATATGTTCATGAATTATGAATTCAGCCACAAGCATGCAAAGCATAACCCCTCTGTCAGCCATATCTCTTTTTCTGAGACCAGCGAGATTTATGTATATGTGACATGACTTCAAATTCAACTCCTAAGACCCATCTCAGAGGACCAACTCTATAAAAGTCTAGCATATGCAAGTGCTAGAAAATGCATTCCCTAATTCACACAATTCAGAATCTTCAGAATCAGGCAGAACTAGTTTTTATAAAGGCAATTCCAAATGCTTATTTATAAAGAATAAAAAATAATTCCCCTCTGCCAATTTAAAATATGCCCCCCCCCCGCCCCCTCCCGCAAGTAGATATATGATTTGCTTTGGAAGAGCTTGGTCCTTTTTATAGTTTTTTTTTGGCAGGGGGGCGCTTTTGGTGTGTGTGTGTGTGTGTGTGTGTGGCATTCAGTGAAAAACATGCAGTGTTGTTTTTTTCCTTTAGTTTAATGGTATCTTTGCAACATGTAGTTTTTCCAGAGAGACTGATGATTTCCAAATACTTTTTGATGTTCCT